>JAPYYA010005744.1:0-10502 GCA_028533165.1 Leontopithecus rosalia | reverse complement strand
TTTTATTCAAATGTTACCTCCTTTTTTCCTGAGAAATACACTGTCACTGATGTGACAGGGTCCTTACTTTAATGACATGTTTATGTCTAAAGCAGGTTGTGTTGTTTACATGTTTCTACACATGTCGTCCTTTAAAAAATTGTTCAGAGAGGCTGTATTTACCTTCCCAAGGCTGGAAAGCAGGGGAGTTTCCTAGTTTCCTAGTTTTCCACCAGAGGAATATGTGTAAGTAGAAAAGTATTAGCTGCTTACATATAGTGTGTATGTATGTATGTATATATGTAAATCGTGTGTTAAAGAGCTGATACTGATTTTCATATGACAATGTTAGGCAAAGGCCTCCCTGCATTTGAAGAGCAGGTTTTCATTTATATGTATTTTTGGGATAAAAAGTAATAAAATTTGTAAATATAGCCCCATTTCAAAGAGTAATGCTTTCCTAGCATAGAGGACCTATGTTCATAGGTCTGTTTGCTGCTAATGGAGCCTTCTGTCAGTACTTTTGAGATAAAAATAGGTAGCTGTTTAGAGTCTTGTGGGGCAGGTGTGTGGCCTCCAAGTCAGTGGAATGCCAGATGATGACTTGGAGTGGATTGGGGGAAAGTCATCTGATGCTTTAATAAAGTTATTAGATGAAAGGTAAGTTGGGCTGGGCACGGTGGCTTACACCTGTAATCCCAGCACTTTGGGAGACCAAGGTGGGTGGATCATCTGAGGTCAGGAGTTCAAGAACAGCTGGGCCAACATTGAATCCCCATCTCTACTAAAAATACAAAAATTAGCTGGAGGTGGTGGTGGATGCCTGTAATCCCAGCTATTTGGGAGGCTGAGTCAGGAGAATTGCTTGAACCCAGGATGTGGAGGTTGCAGTGAGCCAAGATCGTGCCACTGCACTCCAGCCTGGGCGACAGAGCCAGACTCCATCTCGGGGGAAAAAAAAAAGAAGTTGAAGGATGTGTTCTATATTGGCCACTGTAACTGCTATTTTCTTCATTTTGGTATATGCTATAGATAATATATATGTGCTTGTCTGAAAAGTAGGTTTTGTTTTGATGAACTTTTCTTGTGATCCAGACTGGTTTTCTCTTGAGGATTTAAGTACTAAGCTGGTATCACTCTAGGACCTCTTTGTACAGTTTGTGCTGCAGTAGCACTGCTTTGTGATAGGCTTGGGTTTTGCTACAAACTTGGTAGCATCCTGGTGGGCACTATGATACAGGGCCACTTTGCCTACATTTTTCAGTAAGAAGTCCTAATTGTTTAGTCAGTTTTTGCTTTAGTGGAGGAATGACATCCTGGATTAGGAAATTCTTTATACCACATATCTGAGAAGGCGTTTTTTGGGTCTTGTTTTCCCTTCCCCTCTTTGAAGAAAGCGTGTCAAAAGACAGTACCCGCCTCTAAAGCAGATATCACCAGCTGACTTCTTATTTAAAGTTGACATAATCCTAAAGCTTTCTTCTCGAATTAAAATTCATTCTGTTTAGAAGCTCACGTTCATCTTGGCTGTTTGCAACTTCTTCATTCTCTATCTTTTCTCCACTGTGGCTGGCTTGTCTGCACTCACTGTGTCAAAATCAAACTATTTTCAAAACAGCCCTTTGCTTCTGAGCCCCTCCCCTGAGTCCTCTGTGGGAGTCCACAGTTCTGCAGAGGTACAGGACAGAATCTTCAGATTTTCCCCTTTGAGTCCCTTCCTAGTCATATCCTGGTTCCCTCATTCTGACATTGACAAAGGATGGCTCATTAAGTGCAACTGGTGATGTAAGTTTCAAATACTTCTGTTGTGTCTGTCAGGTTGATTCTCATTTGATACAGGGCACAGATGGTTGTATTTTTTTTTCCACATCCTTCCCATTGTGGAAGTTAGTTGCGGATCTGAGGAACAAAATGATGTCATGTTAATCGGAATCTAAATGTGACACAAACAATGTGCTGGCAATGCCTGCTTGTGAAATAATGTCCTGAGCCCACAGTGTTCCTGGGTATGTGAGTTTATATCAAGTGAAAAGGCTGCTTAATTGAAATAGGTTTTGGAGGCCGGGCATGGTGGCTCATGCCTGTAATCCCAGTGCTTTGGGAGACTGAGGCGGGTGGATCACGAGGTCAAGAGATCAAGACCATCCTGGTCAACAAGCTGAAACCCCGTCTCTACTAAAAAAAAATAGAAAAAATTAGCTGGGCATAGTGGTGCGCGCCTGTAGTCCCAGCTACTTGGGAGGCTGAGACAGGAGAATTGCTTGAACCCAGGAGGCGGAGGTTGCGGTGAGCTGAGATTGTGCCATTGCACTCCAGTCTGGGTAATAACAGCGAAACTCCGTCTCAAAAAAAAAAAAAAATAGATTTTGGAATGTAAAGCTTCATTTGGTCTCATGGGTAAAATTTCCAGTATATTTATCAAATGGGAAACTTAAAAGCAGCTGATTTGTTCACATTTACTCTAAATTAATCCAGTCAGCAATAGTTGCGTAAGTTTATGCAGTTGGTTTACAGCTGTTAAGTTAGACCGGGAGCAGTATCCGGGTGTGGTGGTATGTGCCTGTAGTCCCAGCTACTTGGGAGGCCGAGGCAGGAAGATCACTTGAGCCCAGGAGTTCAAGACCAGCCTGGGTGATAGAGTGACACCTCATCTTTAAAAAAAAAAGAAAGAAAAACAGAAATAATTTGGAGGTGGGCTCCACCTTGTGGAATAGATGACAGTTGAGGCATACCTTAGAAAATAGGTTGATTGTGAATCAGTAGTAAAGGAGGACACTGGGGCAGACTGAGAGTCCAGGGACTAGCAGGTCTGCAGTGGACTGTAGAAAATACCCCATAAATTACGTTATTTACCTAAAGTCCCACGGCAAGTCAGTGGTAAACCTGGGATGAGAAATACCTCAGTCCTGGCTTAGTGATCTTCCTGCTGGACTGTTCCTACCTGCAGAGTTTAGCAGAGAGATTTCAGGAAGGAAAAGACAACTGATTCATTAGGCTGTCTGATTCATAAGTAGGGGTTTAAGGAACTCACAGGAGGTGGGACTCTGCAGTAGTGAGTGGCTTGAGCAAATCCTTACCTCACCAAGTCACAGCTAGAGCTACTTGGAAATCATCATATTGGTTCATAAAAATAGACAAATACTCAGTAATTGGATGCCAAAGAACATGTAAAGTGAGCCTTCAATAATAAAACTGGCCAATAGTGAGCACTTTCTATGTACCAGCCACAGACCTAAGCATTTTACATGTGTCCTACTTCATGCATGTACTCATTTAATCCTCACAACCCAACAAGGCAGGCTTCAGCTGTCGTTCCATTTTGCAGATAAGAAAACTGAGATACAGGGACATTATGGTCACAGTGATAAGTAGGACTGGAATTCAGACCCAGTCACTTTGGTTCCAGATGCCACTTTTTTTTTTTTTTGAGACATAGTCTTGCTCTGTCACACAGGCTGAGGCAGGAGAATTGCTAATCTAACTGCAGCCTCCACCTTCCAGGTTCAGGTGATTCTCCTGCCTCAGTCTCCCGAATAGCTGGGATTACAGGCACCTGCCACCGTGCTTAGATAATTTTTGTATTTTTAATAGACAAGGGGGTTTCACCATGTTGGTCAGGCTGGTCTCAAACTCCTGCCCTCAGGTGATCTGCCTGCCTCTGCCTCCCAAAGTGCTGGGATTACAGGCATGAGCCACCACACCCAGCCAAAACAAAAAATTTCTTAAAAGCATCCAAAAATTGAAAAATTAGTAAAAGGTAATCAGGCCAGCCGGGCACGGTGGCTCATGCCTGTAATCCCAGCACTTTGGGAGGCCAAGGCAGGCAGATCACGAGGTCAGGAGTTCCAGACCAGCCTGACCAACATGGTGAAACCCTGTCTTCACCATGTTACTGGGCGTGGTGGCTCACACCTGTAATCCCAGCTACACAGGGGTTGAGGCAGGAGAATCACTTCAACCCGGGAGGCACAGGTTGCAGTGAGCCAAGATCACACCAGTGCACTCCAGCCTGGGAGATAAGGCTGACTGAGACAAAGCAAGATTCTGTTTCAAAAAAATAATAATAATAAGCAAGCAGGCCAAAAGTAAAGTAAGCAAGAATCCAGAGAGAAATTGAGCATAAATTCCTGGAAACCACATTTGATCTAAAGGCAAGCCGTATTTGATTCTAGCAAATCAGACCTTAACTGTATGTTGAATGGGGCAGAAATCAAAACCCAAAGCCCACGTACAGTGGGGAGTTTGGCAGATGTTTCCCACAAAAATAAGTAAATAATAAACTGGCATGACAAAGAAGTACACCTTGCAGAGTAAGAACAGTGGATCAGAAATTGAATCTTCCGAGTCTTCCCAGGGATTTGCAGACTGGGAGTTTAGGAAAAAACAAGCCTTGACTCTGTGCTATTATTGTCTCCCAGGTTGTCTGTCTGATAGAAATTGTCAACTTATATAACAGAGAAAGACTTTTCTTTTTTGAGACGGAGTTTCACTCTTGTTGCCTAGACTGGAGTTCAGTGGCACAATCTCGGCTCAATCTCTGACTCCTGGGTTCAAGCGATTCTCCTGCCTCAGCCTCCCAAGTAGCTGGGATTACAGGTACCCGCCATCATGCCCAGCTAGTTTTTTGTATTTTTGGCTAGAGATAGGGGTTCACTATGTTGGCCAAGCTGGTCTTGATCTCCTGACCTCAGGCGATCCACCCACCTCGGCCTCCCAAAGAGCTGGGATTATAGGCGTGAGCCATCGTCCTACCTGAGAAACACTGTCTATAAGAAATTTATTTGAGAATAGAGCACTGAAACAAGAGTACCATGCCATAGTAAACTATGTGGATATTCAGAGAGGTAAAGGAAGACATAGGGGTTTAAGGGAAAAAAAAGAGGGTTACATAATTGTTTTGAAATAATTATCCTTGGCTCCATCCTGGGATGCTAGTCCCAGGTTGGACAGGCAGTTGTTAGGCAAATGTTCTTGTAGAGGTTTTGTTTGTTTGTTTGTTTGTTTTTGAGACGGAGTTTCGCTCTTGTTACCCAGGCTGGAGTGCAATGGCGCGATCTCAGCTCACCGCAACCTCCGCCTCCTGGGTTCAGCGAATTCTCCTGCCTCAGCCTCCTGAGTAGCTTGGATTACAGGCACGCGCCACCATGCCCAGCTAATTTTTTGTATTTTTAGTAGAGACGGGGTTTCACCATGTTGACCAGGATGGTCTCAATCTCTTGACCTAGTGATCCACCCACCTCAGCCTCCCAAAGTGCTGGGATTACAGGCTTGAGCCACTGCACCTGGCCTTGTTTGTTTGTTTTAAGACGGAGTCTTGTTCTGTTACCAGGCTGGAGTGCAGTGGCATGAATCTTGGCTCACTGCAATCTACTTCCCAGGTTCAAGCGATTCTCCTGCCTCAGCCTCCCGAATAGCTGGGACTGCAGGCTCATGCCACCACACCTGGCTAATTTTTGTATTTTTAGTAGAGACGGGGTTTCACCATATTGGCCAGGATGGTCTCGATCTCTTGACCTCGTGATCCGCCCACCTCAGCCTTCCAAAGTGCCAGGATTAGAAGCGTGAGCCACCACGCCCGACTGCAGAGGTATTTTCTGTGTAAGTTTGCAATGGTCTTTTTTTTTTTTTTATCTTGAGGCGAAGTTTCACTCTTGTTGCCCAGGCTCAGTGCAGTGGTGTGATCACTGCAACCTCCACCTCCCAGGTTCAATGGATTCTCCTGCCTCAGCCTCCCAAGTAGCCAGGATTACAGTCCCATGCCACCACACCCAGCTAATTCTTTGTATTTTTTTTTTTAATTTTTATTTTTTTATTTATTTTTTTTTTAATTTTTTTAATTTTTATTGCATTTTAGGTTTTGGGGTACATGTGCAGAACATGCAAGATAGTTGCATAGGTACACACGTGGCAGTGTGTTTTGCTGCCTTCTGCCCCCTCACCCATATTTGGCATTTCTCCCCATGCCATCCCTCCCCCACTCCCCCCCCCCGCTGTCCCTCCCCTATTTCCCCCAATAGATCTAGAGACGGGGTTTCACCATGTTGGCCAAAGTGGTCTTGAACTCTTGACCTCAGGTGATCCACCCGCCTTGGCCTCTCAAAGTGATACAGGCATGAGCCACCACCCCTAGCCAGGTTGTGGTTTTTCAAAGAGGATCATTTGGGGGCCAGGAAAAATGGATCCAAGCAAAAGCAAAGAGAAGTTGCAGCTGTCAGTGGCTAAATAGATCCACATCATGACTTAGCCCTACTGAACCAGGAGGTTGGAAGTCTATAGGACAGATATTTAGTGCAAAAAGGGATTCAATAAATATAATGTTTGAGAGTAGAGAGGAAGGAAGTACAATACATATGTTTGAGAGTTGGGGGTGGGGAATTCAGTGTAGTGTAATATCAGTTTTTGTTTATTTGCTTTGGGTTTTTGTTTTGTTTTGTCTTAAATTATCCCAGGATCAGTTCAGTTATATTTCCACACCAGATAATTAAGGAAATTTGGCAAAGTTACAATTTAATAGTAAGTAAATGCAATACCACAGTAAAACATTTAATTTTGGCAGTGTTCATTGTTTTATAATTATAAAAGTTGAATAAAATTGATACAAAGAATAAAAGGTTGTGGTTTTTGTAGTCTTGCTGTGTACAAGCATGAGAAGTCTCTCTTCATGGCGATCCTGGCTCTATTTGTCAGGGTTTTCTTAACATTACCAACTCCATTTTGATTCTGACATCTTTCACATTTTCCCCTTTTGATCAAGATCTTTTTCTGAAAGCATCATTCGTCAATCATCCTATAGTTAGGTTCTGATGTCTTTCAATGCTGGAATGGAGCTGTCCAGGTCGCGGGGCTCCTCCCACAGTGGGAGGAGTGATCAGTGACTAGGAGTCAGGTCAGAACACTTGTAGCCACATTTGAGCAAGGGATTTGAAAGGAGTGGTGCTCAGAATCAATCTAACTGGGGTCCATTATTAAGATGAATTTTCTCTGTTCGGTAGTGTTTCTTATCATCTCAAAGTGCTGGGCCAGGATGATTTTGTTAGAAGTTGTACTTCTGCAAAATTTAACAAAGTTTTAAAAAGGAAAATACACAGTAAAATTGATAGTAATATGACAATTCCAGTCTACATAATGGTTTTGAGCCATGAATCTAGGCTTACAGAAAACCATTTATTTTATTATTTATTATTATTATTATTTGAGATGGAGTCTCACTCTCGCCCAGGCTGGAGTACAGTGGTGCAATCTCTGCTTACCACAACCTCCGCCTCCCCGGTTCAAGTGATTCTCCTGCCTCAGCCTCCCGAGTAGCTGGGGTTACAGATGCCCACCACAACACCTGGCTAATTTTTGTATTTTTAGTAGGTTTTTTGTATTTTGTATATTTAGTAGGTTTCATCACATTGGCCAGGCTGGTCTCTAACTCCTGACCTCATGTGATCCATCTGCCTCAGCCTCCCAAAGTGCTGGGATTACAGGCATGAGCCACAGCGCCCAGCCCATTTATTATTTTTTTGAGACAGGGTATTGCTCTGTCACCCAGGCTGGAGTGCAGTGGCACAACACCACTGACTGCAGCCTCGATATCCTGGGCTCAAGCCATCTGTGCACCTTAGCCTCCCAAGTAACTGGGACTACAGGCACACACCACTGTGCCTGGCTAATTTTTTAAATTTTTGTAAAGACAGAATCTCCCTGTGTTGACAGGGCTGGTCTCAAACTCCTAGGCTCCACTGATCTCCTGCCTCAGCCTCCCAAAGTGCTGGGATTATAAATGGGCCACCACGCCCCTCTTTTTTTTTGTTTTTAGACAGCCTTGCTCTGTCACCCATGCTGAGGTGCAGTAGTGCAATATCAGCTCATTGCAGCCTTGACCTCTCGGGCTCAAACAATCCTCCCACCTCAGCTGCCAGCCTGGCTTTTTTTTTTTTTCCTTTCCTGTAGAGACAAGTTCTCACTATGTTGCCCAGGCCAGTCTCAAACTCCTAAACTGAAGTGATCCTCCTGCCTCAGCCTCCCAAAGTGCTGGGATTACAGGCATGAACCACCGTGCCCAACCTTAAACATTTTTTTTTTCAGAGATTGGGTCTCACTGTGTTGCCCATGCTAGAATACAGTGGCACGATCATAGTTCACTGCAGCCTCAAACTCCTGGCCTCAAGCCATCCTCCTGCCTCAGTCTCCCATGTAGCTGCAACTACAAGCACACTACCACCGCTGGCTAATTTTTTTAATTACTTGTAGAGACAGCATTCTGCTATGTTGCCCAGGGTGGTCTCAAACTCCTGGCCTCAGGGAGTCTTCCCAACTCAGCCTCCCAAAAGGCTGGTATTACAGGTGTGAGTCACCATGAATGGCCTAGGTTTTCTTTTGAAGACAACTTTTTGGCTAGATGCAGTGGCTCATGCCTGTAATCCCGTCCCTTAGGGAGGCTGAGGCAGGCAAATCGCTTGAGCCTGGGAGTTTAAGATATAGCCTGGGCAATATGGCAAAACTACTAAAAATACAAAAAATTAACTTTGGGAGGCTGAGGCAGGCAGATCACCTGAGGTCGGGAGTTCAAGAGCAGCCTGACCAACATGGTGAAACCCTGTCTCTAAATAAAAAAAGAAAAAAATTAAAAGAAAAATACAAAAAATTAGCTGGGCATGGTGGCATGCACCTGTATTCCTAGCTACTTAGGAGGCTGAGGTAAGAGGAGCACCCTGAGACCAGGAAGTCTGGGCTGCAGTGAGCAGTGATGGCACAACTGTAGTCCAGCCTAGGCAACAGAGTGAGACTCTGTCTCAAAAAAAAAAAAAAACCATTTTCTCTCTACATTGATTACATACAAATCTCAGATTTAAGACACTCTTGAGCCTAGGAAGCCACACCAAGGCAAACTTTAGATTTTACTTACAGTTTAAAGATTCTTGGATCTGCCAGATCTTGATCAAAAGGGAGAAATGTGAAAGATGTCCTTTTTTTTTTTTTCAGATGAAGTCTTGCTCTGCCCTCAGGCTGGAGTGCAATGGCTCAATCTCAGCTCACTGCAACCTCTACCTCCCTGATTCCAGTGATTCTCCTGCCTCAGCCTCCTGAGTAGCTGGGATTACAGGCATGCACCACTATGCCTGGCTAATTTTTGTATTTTTAGTAGAGATGGGTTTCACCATGTTGGCCAGGCTGGTCTTGAACTCCTCACCTAAGATGATCTGCCTGCCTCGGCCTCCCAAAGTGTTGTGGTTGGCTTAAGCCACCACACCCATTGAAATATGTCAATTTTTTTTTTTTTGGAGACAGCCTTGCTCTGTCACCCAGGCTGGAGTACAGTGGCATGATCTCAGCTCACTGCAAACTCTGCCTCCTGGGTTCAAGCGATTCTTCTGCCTCAGCCTCCTGATTAGCTGAAATTACAGGCACCCGCCACCACGCCCAGCTAATTTTTGTATTTTTAGTAGAGATGGGGTTTCACTGTTTTGGCCAGGCTGGTCTTGAACTCCTGACCCTATGATCCACCCGCCTTAGCCTCCTAAAGTGCTGGGATTACAAGCATCTTGCCCGGCCAAGATGTCAATTTTTACTCACCTAGTGTAAGGCTAGGAACTCTTGAAGCTAGGTATTGTATGCATATTCTTAAATATAACATTTCAGTCAAAGCCTTAGTAACATAACCAATGTTTCCAACTCTATCCTGCCTGCAAAAAGAGAGTAGGTTTTTTTGTTATTTTTTTTCCATCATCCAGGGAGAACGGTATTTTTATTGAACTGATGTAAATAAAAACAAGAACAGTCATGACTAGTTTCCAAAATTTGGAGGAATCAAGTAGGAAGAAAAAGCAAATGCAAACTAGATAGCTTACAGAAAAATCCCTTACATTTGGAAAACATTTAATAAAGAATCAACAATGCTTTAAGTGAAAGCCATAAAAACACTGTCTTCATTCATTAATTTTATTATTTTTTTATAATGTGTTTTCTTTCATTTCTGATTTTAGGAATTTGATCCTTCTCTATTTTTTTAATAATCAATCTAGCTAAAGGTTTGTGAATTTTGTTAATTTTTAAAGAACCAACTTTTGCTGTTATTGTTTTTCTCTAATTTTCTATGTATTTCTATATATTATATTTCATTAATTTCACTATAATCTCAATTTTTCCTTCTATCTGCTTGCTTAAGGTTTAGTTTGCTCTTCTTTTTCCAGTGTCTTAAGGTTGAAGGTTAGGTTATTGATTTAGATCTTTCTTTTGTAATGAAGGAATTTCTATCTATAAATTTCCCTTTCAGTACTTCTTCTTTTTTTTTTTAATGATAACTATGCTAGTAAGAGCATGGGATTTCAATTCTTTTTTTTTTTTTGAAAGAAAGAAAGAAAGAGAAAGAGAAAGGGGGAGAGAGAACAGGAGTCTTGCTCTATTGCCCAGGCTGGAATGCAATCTAAAAATAGGTATTAAAAACCTATTTTATGCCGATAATTGTACTTAACCATGGAGACAAGAAGGAATAAGGGAAGAAAATAACAAACAGCCAACCAATATTTCATTTAAGT
>JAPYYA010005743.1:0-10502 GCA_028533165.1 Leontopithecus rosalia | reverse complement strand
CTCTCTCTCTGTCTCTCTCTCTGTCTCTCTTTCTCTCTCTCTCTTTCTCTCTCTCTCTCTCTCTCTCTCTTTCTCTCTCTCTCTCTTTCTCTCTCTCTCTTTCTCTCTCTCTCTCTCTGTCTCTCTCTCTGTCTCTCTTTCTCTCTCTCTCTCTCTTTCTCTCTCTCTCTCTTTCTCTCTCTCTTTCTCTCTCTCTCTTTCTCTCTCTCTCTTTCTCTCTCTCTCTGTCTCTCTCTCTCTCTTTCTCTCTCTTTTTTGCAGTTAATAGTTTCTGAATGACTGTACAAGTCACCGTACCTTTTCCTTTTCTTCCTTTTAGCTGGAAATAATGACAGCAAAGCCGAGGAAGTCGTAAGAAAAATAAAAGAAGAAACGCTGAACGTCAAAGGTATCGGGAGATGCTGCAGTGGGTTTTTGTCTTGGGACGCGTGGTTGCAGCGGTTCACGGCCGAGTTTCTTTCGTGTGCCAAGTGGCATTCGGGAGAGAAGTCTCAGGTTTTCGCGCTCTTGTTTCGGGAACTTCTAGTCCCATGGTACAGAAGGAAATGGCAAAGGCAAGGCGAACATAGCATCGCTCAGCTCCGACGCCTGCTGGGAAAAGCGTGTTGGGATGTGCTGGTGGCTTGCACTGTTACCCAAATGTGCGTTGCACGCGGATCAGGAGCCATTTTACATCTCCACCTGCCAGGACATGCCTCTGCGGGTTGGGAGTTCTGGACTTGAGACACATCCAACAGGAACGTGTTTGCCCTAAGATCTTCGACCTTAGAGCAAATTCTGGTGTGCTCTTTCTGCCTGTTCAATCTGTGGAAGGGAAGGTGTGCACGTGACTTTCTTTTCTAGTATCCTTCCAGATGCTACGTGCCGTTTCCTTTTATTTATGGATGATTTTCCATGTGGACACATGTAGGGAGCACAAGCAGTTTTGTTACGTGGAAGGACAGCGCAGTGGGGAAATCTGGGCTGTAACACAGAATGATGTACGTTGTACCTGACAGGTAATTTCTTTTCGTCTTTGCTTTCTTTTCTTTTCCCTTTTTTTTTTGAGACAAGAGTTTCGCTCTTGTTGCCCAGGCTGGAGTGCAAATGGCACAATAATAGCTCACTCCAAGCTCCAACTCCTGGGTTCAAGCGATTCTCCTGCCTCAGCCTCCTGAGTAGCTGACACTACAAGTGCCCACTACCATGCCTGGCTGATTTTTGTATTTTTAGTAGAGATGGGGTTTCACTATGTTGGCCTGGCTGGTCTCTAGCTCCTGACCTCAGGTGATCTGCCTGCCTAGGCCTCCCAAAGTGCTGGGATGACAGGCGTGAGCCATCGCGCCCGGCCCCAAGACGGAATTTCCTATCCCTTGTCCCTCTTCCACCCTCCGACCCTTCAGAGTCTCCAATATCTGTTGTTCTACTCTCTGTCCATCTGGGCACATTATTTAGCTGTCACTTCTAAGTAAGAACACTGGTATTGGACTTTCTGTTTCTGAGTTATTTCACTCAGGATGATGGCCTCCAGTTCCGTCCATGTTGCTGGGGAAGAGTGGATTTCCTTTTTCATGGCTGCATACTTTTCCATTGCATATAGATACGATATATTTTTTTCTTTTGTCCACTGTAGCAGATACTATATTTTCTTTATCCTTTCATCTGTCGTTGTACAGCTAAGTGGTTTCCATATCTTGGCTCCTGTGAATAGTTCTGCAAGTTTCTCTTTGACACACTGATTTCATTTGCTTTGAGTCCTTGCTCAGTAATGGGATTGCTGAATTATTTGCTGCTCTTGGTTTTCATTGTCTGGGGGATCTCCATAGTGTTTTCCATACTTGCTGTCCTTGTTGACATTCCTACCAGTGGTGTACGGGGCCCCCTTTTCTCTACACCCTCCCGACACTTATGATCAAGTATAAAAATCATCATTCTGGCCAAGCACATTGGCTCACACCTGTGATCCCAGCACTTTGGGAGGCTGAGGCGAGCAGACCACCTGAGGTCAGGAGTTGGAGACCAGGCTGACCAACACAGTGAAACCCCGTCTCTACTAAAAATGCAGGAAGGAGCTGGGTGTGGTGGTGGGCGCCTGTAATCCCAGCTGCTCAGGAGGCAGGAGAATCGCTTGAGCCCGGGAGGTGGAGGTTGCAGTGAGCTGAGATTGCCCCATTGCACTCCAGCCTGGGTGACAGGGAGACTCCATCTCAGAAATAAACCGAAACCAGAAATATCATTCTGACAGTCTCCATTTTAGCCGGAGTGAGATGCTAAGTCTCGGTGGTTTTGATCTGCAGTTCCCTGATGGTTCGCGGTGCTGAGTACCTTTTCATGTAAACACCTCTTTACACCCCTGTTGGGCCACCCCAATGCTATACGTTTCTGAGCAGTGTCTGTGTGTGGTACCTTACGCTAAAAACAGTGCGTGTCACCTCTTCGGCCGTTTGAATTTGAGATGGTGTATTGAGAATTCCCGCAAAGCAGGGGGTGGGTGTATTTGGATTCTTTGTTTCTTTTCTTCCACATGATAACATTTATTTGTTATTTTATTTTTTAATTTATTTATTATGCTTTAAGTTCTGGGGTACATGTGCATAATGTGCAGCTTTGTTATACAGGTATACACGTGCCATGGTGCTTTACTGCATCCATCCCCCCGTCATCTACATTAGGTGTTTCTCCTAATGCTCTCCCTCCCCAATCCCCCACACCCTGTTATACCTCCCCATCCCCCCACCCCCTGCCATCCCTCCCCATCCCCCCAACGCTGCTCTCCCTCCCCAATCCCCCCACCCTCTGTTATACCTCCCCAATCCCCCCACCCCCTGCTATTCCTCCCCAGTGCCCGACAGCACCTGGTGTGTGATGCTCCCCTCCCTGTGTCTGTGTGTTCTCATTTTTCAATACCCATTTATGAGTGATTCTTTGTTTCTTCGTTTTTTGAGATAGAGTCTCTCTCTGTCGCCCAGGCTGGAGTACCGGGATGTTATTTTGGCTCACTGCAACCTCGGCCTCCCAGATCCAAGTGACTCTCCTGCCTCAGCCTCCCCAGTAGCTGGGAACACAGGTGTACAGCCACACACTCAGCTAATTTTTGTAGAGTTGGGGTTTCGCCTTGTTGCCAAGGCTGGTCTTGAACTCCTGGGCTGAAGCGTCCGTCCATTCACCTCAGCCTCCCAAAGTGCCGGGATCACAGGCGTGAACCATGTGCGTGGCCTGTTTTGATTCTTTGTCATAAGCCGTGCGAGAGAAATGAACCCTGTCCAGAGCTGAGCCTGGTCCCTGCCTCTGCACACGTCTCCTCCTGGGCTACCTGAAGCTGCTGTGAAATACCTGTTTTCTCTGCCAAGGGCTGGGGTGTGTGGAATGTGATGCCAGCATTGCAGGATCTCTTTGAGCTTCAGGAACACACACGCAGGGCTTTCCCCTCAGCCAGAGCCCCCCCAGTGTACAGTGTCAGGAAGCCGCAGCGGGTGAGATACTTCCTTCTCAGTAGGATCTCCCTCGGGGCAAAAGGATTGGTTTCCGTGACAGTAAATCCCATTCCCCACCATCCCCGACACGCTGGCCCTACCTCATTTGCAGCACTTCAAAGGAGTGGCATTTTCTCCACCCCCCCACTTTTTTTTGAGATGGGGTCTCACTCTCTGTCGCCAGGCTGGAGTGCAGCAGTAGGATCTCAGCTCATTGCAACCTCTGCCTCCCGGGTTCAAGTGATCCTCCTGCCTCAGCCTCCTGCATAGCTGAGACGTGTGCCACCATGCCCGGCTGATTTTTATTTTTATTTTTAGTAGAGACAGGGTTTCACTGTGTTGGCCAGGATGGTCTCGATCTCCTGACCTCATGATCTGCCCGCCTCGGCTTCCCAAAGTGTTGGGATTACAGGCGTGAGCCACCGCGCACGGCCCGGAGTGGCATTTTCTAACACAGTGAATCCCAAAGTGCCTTCTCAGGGCCTGTAACATCAGCATTTCTGGAGAGCGGATGAGAAATGCAAGCCCCCAGGTACCACCTGTGAATTGGGGCCTCTGGGGGTGGGGGTGGGGCCTTGGCATCTGCATTCTTCCGAGGCCATTAAAGGATTCCCAGCACCTTCAAGTGGCAGATTTACTGCTGTACTAAATGCATTCAACCATCAATATGGAGCCCAAAGAGAAGGTTCTGGAAACTGACACATGAGGCATTCTTTTCTCATGACTTTCTGCTTTTAATCTGAGCAGCTTCAAAACTATATAAAGAATACTTCACAAAAACTCACATACGTGATCCCCCTAACCAAAATGACAGGCAAGAAACGGTGATTTATTATCACCCATTAATTTCATTAGCTCCCGAAAATGTTTCAGATTTGGACAGCATACATTTCGACCAATAACTAATGTATGTGTGTGTGTGTGTATTTTTATTTTTTATTTTTTTATTTTTGAGACAGAGTCTCACTCTTGTTGCCCAGGCTGGAGTGCAGTGGCATGATCTCGGCTCACTCCGCCTGCCAGGTTCAAGTGATTCTCCTGCCCCAGCCTCCCAAGTAGCTGGGATTACAGACTCCCACCACCACGCCCAGCTAATTTTGTGTATTTTTAGTAGAGACGGGGTTTCGCCAGCTTAGCCAGGCTGGTCTGGAACTCTGCCATCAGCTGAACCGCCCGCTTCAGCCTCCCAAATTGCTGGGATGACAGGTGTGAGCCACTGAGTCCGGCCACAGTAACAAATGATTGCTGTTTTTTGGAAAAGTTGGTGTAGAATATTGCATCATCAGTTCTTTAAAATGCAGTTTTTGTGGACAACTGACAAGAGGAAGACAGGGTTTGTCCAAACAGTTAAACAAATTCAGTTTCCCTTTTTGCATCTGGATACCGGTGGCTTTCAGTTCAATCCTGTAGAAAAGAATGCGCTCTCTGTAGCTGTTTAAAACGTTTAAAAATCTCACAAGAGGGTGGGAAGATGTGGCGTGCAGTGGAGATACTTAATAAGTACAAAAAATAGACAGAATGGGTAAGATCTAGTATTTGGTAGCACAAAAGGGTGACCACAGTCAGCAGTCCTTCATATCCATTCAAAACTAACTAAAAGTGGCCGGGCGCGGTGGCTCACGCCTGTCATCCCAGCACTTTGGGAGGCTGAGGCAGGTGGATCACCTGAGGTCGGGAGTTTGAGACCAGCCTGGTCAACATGGTGAAATCCTGTCTCTACTAAAAACACAAAAATTAGCGGGGCATGGTGGCACATGTCTGTAATCCCAGCTACTCAGGAGCTGAGGCAGGAGAATCACTTGAACCCAGGAGGCGGAAGTTGCTGTGAGCTGAGATGGTGCCACCACACTCCAGGCTGGGAGACACTCTGTCTCAAAAAAATGAAAAAAAGTAACTAAAGATATAATTGGAGTCTTTATGACACAAGGAAGTCACAAATGCTTGAGGGGATGGATACCCTATTACCCACATGTGAGTGTTACAGTTTGCATGACTGTATCAGAATACCTCACATACCCCATAAATATATGCACGTACTGTATGCATTTTTTTTAAAGAAGGAAGTTTAAAATCTTAACAGGTTTGACCGATCGAGGTGGCCCACGCCTGTCATCCCAGCAGTTTGGGGGCTGAGGTGGGTGGATCACGAAGTCAGCAGTTTGAGACCGTCCTGGGTAACATGGTGAAACCCCGTGTCTACTACAAATACAAAAATTAGCCGGGCGTTGTGGCGGGTCCCTGTAATCCCACCTACTCAGGAGGCTGAGGCAGGAGAATCACTTGAACCCGGGAGGTGGAGGTGGCAGTGAGCTGCGGTCACGCCAGTGCCCTCCAGCCTGAACGACAGAGTGAGACTCCATTTAAAAAAAAAAAGGAAACGTTAACAGGTTTGGACGTCCATCAGCGGTGTCCCTGGCATGCCCACCCCTGGGGGACCATCCACTCTTGGATAGAGGATGCTGAGGCCCAGCCGGATGGGAACATATTGGCCGTGTCCCTTGAGCCTTCCCCTCGACTGAGTCTGTCTCCAGCCTCAAGAGCTCCCAGACCAGGCCTCCAGCCATACTGCGGGCAGAGTCCGTCTGCTGCCTGTGAGTGCGCTTTGTGGCCCCCAGTACCTTATAGGCACCGCTGCTCCTGCAGGCGTGCGTGTCCCTGCTCTGCCGAGACCCAGGCATGTCCACCCCAGACCCAGCTGGACCTTGCTCTAAACTGTGCTGGTCCCTGGACCTGCCTGTACCTGCTGCAACTCTATTTATTTATTTACTATACGTTAAGTTCTGGGACACACGTGCAGAACGTGCAGGTCTGTTACATAGGTATACACGTGCTGCGGTGGTTTGCTGCATCCATCACCCCGTCATCTACATGAAGTATTTATCCTAATGTGCTCTCTCCCCTAGCCCCGCACTCCCTGCTCTCCCTCCCCTAGCCCCCCACGCCCTGCTCTCCCTCCCCTAGTCCCTCACCCCCTGCTCTCTTCCTCCCCTAGCCCCCCACCCCCTGACAGGCCCCACTATGTGACGTTCCCCTCCACGTGTTCTCATTGTTTAGCTCCCACTTATGAGTGAGAACATGCGGTGTTTAATTCTCTGTTCTTGTGTCAGTTTGCTGAGAATGATGGTTTCCGATTTCATCCATGTTCTTGCAAAGACATGAACGCATCCCTTTTCATGGCTGCATAGTATTCCATGGTGTCCGTGTGCCACATTTTCCTTGTCCAGTCTATCACGGATGGGCATTTGGGTTGGTTCCAGGTCTTTGCTATTGTGAACAGGGCCGCAATGAACATACATGAGCATGTGTCTTTACAATAGAATGATGTATAATCCTTTGGGTATACACCCAGTCATGGGATTGCTGGGGCAAATGGTATTTCTGGTTCCAGGTCCTTGAGAAATCGCCACACTGTCTTCCATGATGGTTGAACTAATTTACACTCCCACCAGCCATGTAAACGTGTTCCTGTTTCTCCCCATCCTCTCCAGCATGTGCTGGCTCCTGCTTTTTTAATGATGGCCATTTCCTGCCACCCCCGGTGACCCAGCAAGGACAGAGGGGGATGAGCGTGCTGCTTCGTTCTTGCTCTGCTGGGATCCCTGCATCGGGTAACGGTGGCTCAGCCACGTAGATGTGTATTTAAGCAAGTCGGCACGCGTCGTGGCGCCAGGAACACAGGGTGCTGCTGACTCTCGGGCGTGCAGGTGTTTCCACCTGCTGGCACCCCCTGCCCTGCCTGCTCTCAGCTTTCTCTCCTCCGTTCCTGGGGGAATGCTCTGAGCTGCACACGTTCTTGTACTTTTTGCCTTTGAAGTCTTGGTCCATGCAGATCCCACGCTGGGCAGGGCCGGGGGAGCTACATCCCCAGAGAAGGATGGAAAGTGAGCTCTGAGAATTACACGTTTCCCAAGCCAGGGATGTTCCAGGGAAGCGTTTTAACTCCTTGTCATTCAGCCACCGCGTCCACACCTTCCTGGCTCCTGGGTGCTTAACCTGCCGGTGCAAGCTCTGTTACCTCGAACAAATAGTCTCATTCAGGTCCCGAAACTCCTCCAAATAGAAATGAATGAAACCGCAGCAGCTGAATGAAAGCAGACACACGAAGCACAGCTGTGTCCACATGAATCAGATGAGATCACCACTTAAACACTCTTTTAAAAATTTATTATACTTTTAAGTTCTGGGGCGCATGTGCAGAGCGTGCAGGTTTGTTACACAGGTAAACACGTGCCACGGTGGTTTGCTGCATCCATCCCCCATCATCTACATTAGGTATTTCTCCTAATGCTGTCCCTCCCCCATCCTCCCACCCCCTGCTCTCCCTTCCCAGCCCCCCCACCCCTGCTATTCCTCCCAAATCCCCCGACCTCCTGCTGTCCCTCCCCCATCCCCCACCTCCTGCTGTCCCTCCCCCATCCCCCTACCTCCTGCTGTCCCTCCCCCATTTCCCCACCCCCTGCTGTCCCTCCCCCATCTCCCCACCCCCGCTGTCCCTCCCCAATCCCCCCACCCCCTGCTATCCCTCCCCCACCCCCCCACCCCATGCTATCCCTCCCTAGCCCCCCACCCCCGAGCCCTGGTATGTGATGTTCCCCTCCCTGTGTCCCTGCGTTCTCATTGTTCAACACCCGCCTATGAGTAAGAACATGCAGTGTTTCATTTTCTGTTCCTGTGTCAGTTTGCTGAGAATGATGGTTTCCAGCTTCATCCATGTCCCTGCAAAGGACATGAACTCATCCTTTTTGATGACTGCATAGTACTCATGGTATCTATGTGCCACATTTTCGTTATCCAGTCTATCATTTAAGCACCCTTAAAAGTGCTGAAGGGATGTCCATTCTGTTTTGCAGCCCATACGCATCATGGTGGAATCCCGCTGATCCTAAATCCTGAGAGAGAGCAGAGTGGACGTGTGCAGTGGGTCCCCTTTGGAAGGTGAGGGCACCCTCACTTCCTATAATCATTCTGTAACTTCAATACAAAGCCATCTTCTGATTCATTTAGCTTCCCAGTCGGGCGCAGTGGCTCATGCCTGTAGTCCCAGCACTTTAGGAGGCCCTGGTGGGCAGATAGCTTGAGGTCAAGAGTTTGAGACCAGCCTGGCCAACATGGTGAAATCCGTCTCTACCAAAAATACAAAAATTAGCTGGGCATAGTGCAGGGCACCTGTAATCCCAGCTACACAGGAGGCTAAGGCAGCAGAATGGCTCGAACCCGGGAGGCGGAGGTTGCGGTGAGCTGAGATCGCGCCACTGCACTCCAGCCTGGGTGACAGAGTGACACTTCATCTTTAAAGAAAAGGCTTTCCAGATATTATTCTGCCAGGAGCTTGTGCCGTCTTCATCGGGAAGAGGGACTAGCTGTTTGCGTCATGTGCTTTTACCCAGTTATTAGTTCAATTCTTTTTCAATAAAAGCAATCACTGCCCAGTGCTTTGTGTGTTGAATGGGTGTGAAGAAGGTAAATTGTGCATGCTGCCTTGAGAGGCACTTTTACCCTGGAGACAGATCTTTGCGAGCCATCATTTTGGCTTATCCAATTACCTATAAAACACTTGAATGTGTCATGAAAACAGAATACTGTGAAATCAGTTTGAGGCTTGATAACAGGCAATCAAGGTCATCTAGTAGCTTGAACACATAAGGATAAATGCCTGTTGTCAGTAAGAGAGCTCTTTGTGACCCATTCCACACGAAAGAGAAGAGGGTAGTCATTTTGGAAATACCCGCCCTCCCCATCGCCTGTCCCCGGTCGGGTCAGAGCTCTGCGGGAGCAGAGACGGGCTGTGTGCAGAGGTACCTTCTGAGCGTCTGATGATTCGGTGCCTCCAACACAGAGGCTCCCAAGACAATTGCATCAGTGCCTGTTTTACAGGCTCACACATTACCCGTGAATGGCACGTATGTTCTTCGCGATGACATACAACAGTCTCTGCATAGGCGTCTACTGGTCATATCATCATTGAACAGGGACGGAACCCCGAGCAGGAATGCAGACTGCTCTTGGCGCAGACACACCCAGAATTTTTCTTCTCTCTGTAGGCTTTCGGATTGTGTAGAATGATTCTGGAGGAGCTTGGGAAACGTGGAAAAATGATGGTGTGCGTGCTGATGGCATGGCGTTCTCCCCACACCCCTGGTCTCGTTTTGTGATGCACAGAATTCTTGAGACGTGACGTCAGTGCACAGAGCTGTTGAAACACGGCGTCTCTGCTGAAGTTGGAATCGCAGCAGTTGATGCCAGTCAGTTCGCCAATGATGAATTGTGTGTGTCTCCAAGACAAGTTTTAGCCTTGTTGTGGTTGTGGATTCAGGTTCAGCAAATATTCACAACTACCTTGTGTTTTTTTGTTTTCTTTTTTTTTTTGAGATGGAGTCTCTGTCTGTCGTGCAGGCTGCGCTCACGGCAACCTCCACCTCCTGGGTTCAAGCGATTCTCCTGCCTCAGCCTCCCGGGTAGCTGGGATTACAGGTGCCCGCCACCACGCCTGGCTCATTTCTTTGTATTTGCAGTAGAGACGGGATTGTACTGCGTTAGCCAGGATGGTCTCGATCTGCTGACCTCATGATCCACCCTCGTCAGCCTCCCAAAGGGATGGGATTACAGGCGCCTGGCCCATCGTTTTGTTTCTTTCTAGAGACAAGGTCTTGCTCTGTCACCCAGGTGCAGTGTTGTGGTCACAGCTCACTGCAGCCTCCAACTCCTGGGCACAAACCGTGGTCCCACCTCAGCCTCCCAAGTAGCTGGGACTACAAGCATGCACACTGCACACGGCGAATTTTGTCCTTTAAATTTTTACTAGATACAAAAGAAGACATATATGAGGCCAACAAACATATGAAAAAATGCTCATCATCACTGGCCATTAGAGAGAAGCAAATCAAAACTACATTGAGATACCATCTCACGCCAGTTAGAATGGCGATCATTAAAAAATCTGCAGACAACAGATGCTGGAGAGGATGTGGAGAAATAGGAACACTTTTACACTGCTGGTGGGAGTGTAAATTAGTTCAACCATTGTGGAAGACAGTGTGGCGATTCCTCAAG
>JAPYYA010005742.1:0-10503 GCA_028533165.1 Leontopithecus rosalia | reverse complement strand
TCTCAGAACTAAAGGTAATACAATTTTCATATCTCTAGTCTATTTCCCAAGTCCAAAGAAAAGTATGTTTGCTATGTCAATATAATTGGCTTGATCTTTTAAAAACGTCCATTTGGAAATTCTAAAATACACGCCTATGGGTAAACTTCACAGTACACTGTTGAGTTAGCTCTATAACAGCTTCCAATACTTGGCATCAGGATTTTTTTCTTTTACCTAGGACTTCTTTCTTATATTCCTCTCCACAACTTCCTGGGTGCTCACTGTAGGAGACTCAGTATACTTGATAAGAAGGCAGTTAATGAAAGTCAAAAATATAGCTACATCTAGAGATTTTACTATCAGCAAAATTACATGACCCCATATTAGTATATGAGCAAGCATCCTCAGGCCCAGCTGTGAGCACAGTAATTTTAGTCCCAAGATTTCTGTTGAATGTCCCCATTTCAGGCTTTTGAGAAACTAACACATGCAATAAGTAATATAAAATTCAGTCATACTTGGAGAGAGAGAAGGGAAGGAGAGGGAGGTAGAGAGAGAGAAAAGAGGAGGGGGAGGGGAAGTGAAGGTAGTGAGTGAATGAGAGGAAAAGAAAGAGAGAGAGACAGAGAGATCCTTTCGAGGTCAAACTGCCCACCTTAAAGCTTAGCCACAGGAACATAAAAGAAATCAACACAGGTGGGAACAACAGGTTAGGCATGAACTTAGCCCAGTAAGACTTGACTTGAAGAGCTCTAGTGTGTAGATCTAGTTCTTATCTGTAATTATTATGTGGTACACTTTCACTGCACTGGGTAGGGGAGATCTTTCTGTAGCTAGAACATTGGCCTGAAGCAATGCTGCAATCCAGATACTTTCTAGGAACATTTTATACTAGGCAAGGGCTACATTTTAAATATGCTCAAAGACTGTTTCTTTTGACAATCACACCTCATGTGGGCCATGTGATTTTTATGAAGCTTTCAGTCAAGTGAGCATGTAATTCAGACCAATCAGTCAAGGTCCATTATTGGAATATTAGAAAAGACTAATGACTTTTGAGATTGATGGCTGTAAAAATAATGTAAATGTGGAGCTAGCGGCGCAATCTTCTTCTGCACATCAACAGTTATGAGGGCGGTGGTGAATAAAGACAACAGGGAAAAGCAGAGAAAAGAATGGAGCACCTATATATGATTGAAGCCATTTGAACCCCCAAATTTTAAATTGTATGAGTTAATATATTCCCTTTTCCTTACGCTAGTTTACTAATACAGAGGAGGAAAGTCGGTGACCAAAAGGGTGAGCAGAGGAAGCTCTCATGGCTGTGAGTAGAAACAGCATTTATGACAGGAAGTTAGCTGTTTTCCCACTGGTTCCCTTCATTTATCATCTGAAGGCCCGAGAAAGTTTGCCAAAGCAGACAACGTCCACAGAATCAGACCACAGCTGATGAGGAGGTGGAATTGTCTTCTATATTTTTGTTTCTACCTTGGGCATAATTCTCCGTGCCTATTCTTTTCCTTCTTCCTCCTCAAACTACCATAGTACCGCCCTTGCTTAAATACATTGTTTCCAAAAGAACCTAACTCTAAGCAAAGACAGCCCTTTGACTTATCCTTTTTTCCACCCTTTCTATAGGCTCTGTCAGCTCACACCCTTTGACCTGGGCAGGGAACTCCTGGCCAAAACTACTTCACATCTGATTTTCTCTTCAAATAACCCCATGTAGATTGCCTACATGATTATTTGCTTACAAAACCACCGGAGATACCCTTTTATCTTCCATTGAGATGACAAACATTTTAATCCCACATTGTAGCAAAAGAAGCTTGCTTTTTTCTTTTCTTCTTCTTTTTTTTTTTTTCTTTTGAGCTGGAGTCTCACTCTGTCACCCTATGAGTGCAGTAGTGCAATCTTGGCTCACTGAAACTTCTGCCTCTTGGGTTCAAGTGATTCTGCTGCCTCAGCCTTCCAAGTAGCTAGGATTACAGATGCCCACCACCATGTCCAGGTAACTTTTTGTATTTTTAGTAGGGACGGGGATTCACTGTGTTGGCCAGGCAGGTATCTAACTCCTGAGCTTGTTATCCACCCACCTCTACCTCTCAAAGTGTTGAGATTACAGGAATTAACCACTGCATCTGGACAGGAAGCTTCTATATGCTGTGGCATTTGCCTTTATGGCATATTCTTTATACACATGTTCAAGTAGATCGAACCTTGCAAGCAAAATCTGGGCACAGTGGCTCAAGCCTGTAATCCCAGCACTTCGGCCAAGGTGGGTGGATCCCCTGAGCTCAGGAGTTTGAGACCAGCCAGGACAACATGATGAAACCCAGTCTCTACAAAAAAATACAAACAGTAGCCAAGTGTGATGGTATGCACCTGTAGACGTAGATGTTTGTGGGGCTGAGGTGGGCAGGTCTCTTGGACCTGGGAGGTAAAGGCTGCATTAAGCCAAACTCCCACAACTGCACTCCAGCCTGAGGGACAGGAGACCCTCTCTCAAAAACAAAACAAAACAAAATCACCAAAAAATAAAATGCAAAACAAAACTTTGCAACGTAAGAAATATATAATAAAGGAATAACGATGACCCTTATACACATTTAGGAAGCATGTCTCCTCTCTAAGCCTTTTGAAAAAATTACTGGTAATAGTTGATATTTTCTTATCCTTGGAAATTGCCTAAATTGATCCACACACCTTCTCATTAACCCAATCATACTTTAGAAACACTCATACTTGACTTGAGCAGCCCTCCACTCTCTTTACGAGGCACAGACCATTATATGCCCAAATTTTCTAGTAATCCCAGTAAATCACATTTTATCTATGCAGTTTTTTGTTACCTGGCACAAGCAATTGATGTATTACTCTAATCCAGAGAAAAGAAAACTCAGGCCAGGTGCAGTGGCTCATCCCTGTAATCCTAGCACTTTAGGAGGCCAAGGCGAGCAAATCATGAGGTCAGAAGTTTGAGACCAGCTTAACCAACATGGTGAAACTCCGTTCCTACCAAAAATACAAAAATTAGCCCAGTGCAATAGTGGGTGCCTGTAATCTCAGCTACGTGAGAGGGTGTGGTAGAAGAATCGCTTGAACCCGGAAGGCGGAGGTTGCAATGAGTTCATTGCACTCCAGCCTGGGTGACAGAGTGAGACTCCATCTCAAAAAAGAAAAAGAAGAAAATTCATAGATGAATATATGCTGTTCTCTGCCAGATTGTTTTGAATGTGTAGTGAACAGCTAATGTTGTTCCCAACTATCTCTATGAAATAAATGGAAGAATTATTAGTATTATTATTTTTTGAAAGTCTTTTTTTCCTAGAGCCCATGCAAAGACTCAGAGGCTTGGCCATGCTTGGCTGCTGGGGAATGAGGAGGGATGGAGCTGGGACTAAGTCATGAGGTGCATGGAGACCAGGCAGAACTTGAACTCAGGCAGTGGAGAGCCATGGAGGGTTTTGCTCTTCGTGTGGGTGTGTGAGCGGTTATAGTCCTATAACCAGCTATAGGTTATAGTCCTATAACCTATAGCAGCCAGTCTGTCTGGCTGCTGCATGTAGAATAAACAAAGCAGGTAGGGTACCACTGGGTGGGACGGTGGTGGAGAGTGCCCAAACCATCCAGGGAAGAGATGATGGGGGTGGACGAGGCTCCGTCTCTGTGGCACGGTTAATAGTAAGCTCTTGCTCTGTACAAATAAGGGCTCCTCTCATCCGAGCGCTCCGGAAGACCCAGACACCTCCCCGGTGGCAAGGCCTGCCCCGTCCCAGTGGGGCGAGGCTGAACTCAGGAGGGGAAGCACCCAGCGAGGAAGTGGGATATACTCCGAGGTGCGTCAGAGCCTGGAGCCCGGGTCCCAGCACGCTGAGCGCTGAGCCTAGGGTGCGCCCCTCCCATGCCAGACGCCCTGTGCATCCCCAGCCGGTGCTGGCCAGGCTGGGTTTCCCCTTCAGGGCCACTGGAGCGAGCCCATCCCGAGTCCCCCAAGACCCTCGGGGGCCCGCAGGGGCTACTGGAGTGGGGCGGGTGCGGGGCGTGCACGTGCCCGCCGGGGGCAAGGCCGCCATGCCCGCCAGGCAGTTCCCAGCCCCAGACAGCGGCTGTTTGGTTGTTTTTTTTTTTTTTTTTTTTTTTTTTGTTTTTTTTTTTTGCTGCTTGGCATTTATTGACAGGGAGCTGCGCGGTTCTCGGCGCCCAGCCGGCCTGCAGGCACAGAGAGCGGCGCTCGGCTTGCAGCAGGAGGGTCTCCGTTCCCGCGTCCAGGCTGCAGGCTGTCTTCCGCAGGTCCTGCAGGGCACGCTGCATAAACTCGAAGGCTGGCAGTCCATGCATGGGCGGCTCTGCGTGGGGACCACACTCCCGGAGGGCTCGGCGCTGACCCGGGTGCCCAGCAGCGCCAGACTCAGGGCGGCAGCAGCAACAGGCGGCTGCAGCGACTTCGGGGACTCGCACGGGGGCGGGGGGGGGGCATGGCCAGCGGAGGGAACGAGGCCCCCCGCGGCACAGGGACCCCGGGACCAATAGCGCGAACGACTCGGGGGGACCTTTTTTTAAAATGAAAGCTCTCAAATAAGAGATTTTATTCCTATCCGTGATTGCAGACATTTACAAAACCGTAACATCTGAGTTTGCCTTTAAAAATGACTTAGCACAAAATAGTTCAGGGAGGGGGCAGGAGCAACTTGTAATAATTAAAATGTAAACGTGAAAAAAAGGATGGAATAAAAGTCCCTACTTATTTCTACTTAAGATGTCATGTGATAATATTTTACAACGTCCTGTGGGTCAATGTATGTATGTGTCTATGTCCGTATAACATAAACATATACAGTACATTCTCTTTCCCACACATAGACATACACACATAATTATTTGCACTTCAGTTTAGGGCAATTCTAGTATGCCACTCCGCCTACAGTTGTTTGAATAACGTTTGGACCCGCTTTCTTTACAAAATCGGGGAGAGAGCAGGAAATAAAAAGGTTGGTTTGGTGGACTGAGATTTACTGCACACTGTGATGAATAATTTTCTTCCGTAGTAGTTCTGCGAAGGGCTGACTCACTGTGGTTTTCATGAGACTTGGTAATGGATCACACGTTCATTGTCATGCTAGGGGTGTAACTCTCACTCTGAAAAGGACTTAAGAATTTCCCCCTATTTCGCCATCATCCCTTGGAGTGCCCGGTTGATTACTCTGGCTCATGTTATAGGGAGAATTCTTGGAAATACTGTCCATATCTTCTGAGCCTAAAGAGCCACTCATGTAATGTGACTCCATTCCTCCTAATCCACCCATGGGACCATCTGACCCAGGGCCCATCGGAAAATTAGGTCTGTTAGGTCCAGGAGGTACTTTGTTCATTAAAGTATACATGTTATCGCCAGAGTTGGTCGAATCTGCTGGACTAGGCATGATGGGTGTTCGTGGTGGCCCTCCACCTCCTGAAGGACCTACGTAATTCCCAGGACATGCTGAGGAGTATGGTATTGCATTGGCATTTGTTGAGTTTGGCCAAGGTCTACCACCACCTGGACTCATGTTCACAGGAATTCCAGGGCCACCTAAAGCATTCAGTGGAGGTCTCATTGCACCTCCATAGTTCTGTAATGATAACCAAGTGTCAGACTGCAGTCCTAGGGTCACCATTTCTCTTGGAGGAGTCATTCTCTGCATTGGCCCACCCATATTTGGATGTCCTTGTTGTTGAGTTGGATCCATTCCACTGGGGAGTAATGGCTGACTTCCTGGGACACCTCCAAGTGCCTGATTAGGTATCCTCTGTGGGGGCCTTGGACATCCAGGGTACCAAGGTGACATAAAAGGCTGAAAGAATCCAGTGGTACAGGACCTACTGGCATGCCATCTCCTGTTGGAATGCTTCCTAGCACTGGACTGGGAGCTGCTGCAGCACTATAATCATGGAAGGCTTTTGCTTCACTTGAGTGTCCACATTTCACGTCTCTCTGGAGCTGCACTGTAGAAATCCCAAAATACACGCCACCAAGAATGTAAGAATCCTGGTGGGTCCCCCAATGTGATTTTTTCCCCATCTTATCTCTGATAAAAATGTTTGGGCTGATTTCTGAGCTCCTACATGAAGTCGATATTCAGATACATAGAGTGCTAACTTCTCCCTGGCCTGGCTGTCGGACGGGATGGTGCTACTGTTGTTCTTGCCTTTGCTGTACATGCTTGTGCTGAGAGTTTAGTAGCAATGTGGTTTCACCATGTTAGCCAGGACGGTCTCTCACTCTTGACCTCATGATATGCTCTCCTCAGCCTCCCAAAGTTCAAGAATTACAGGCATGAGCCACTGTGCCTGGCCTGAGTTTCTTTTCTCTGCATTAGTGTATAAACTAATAGCTTGTGTGAGGTAAGCAGAAGGCTGGGATTGTAAGCATGAGCCACTATATGTACACCAAAAGAACTTCAATTATTCTTAGGTTTGGATGCTTAACATAGTTCCAAACTTCTTGGAAGCTTTGTTTATTTTATTTAATTCTTTTTGTCTTTGATGGATTGGGTTAATTCAAAAGTCTTGTCTTTGAGTTTTAAAGTTCTTTCTTCTGCTTGTCTGATTCTATCACTGAGACTTCCAAGTACATTTTGCATCTCCCTGTATTCTTGATTTCAAAAAGTTGTGATTGTATTTTATTTGTGTTACTTCACTAAGAAATATTTCTTTCATATCCTGTATCATGTTTTTTTATTTTCTTAAGTTGGAGTTCACTTTTCTCTGGTGCCTCCTTTATTAGCTTAATAATCAACTTTCTGAATTCTTTTTCTGATAATTCAGAGATTTCATCTTGGTTTGGATTCATTGCTAATGAGCTGGTGTGATCTTTTAGGAGTGTTAACCTTGTTTTGTCATATTACCAAAATTGGTTTTCTCATTTGGATAGACTATGTCAGAGGGAAGATCTGGAAACTCAAAGGCTGCTGTTCAGATTCTTTTGTCCCATGGGGTGCTCCCTTGATGTGGTGTTCTCCCCTTTCCCCTAGAGATGGAGCTTCCCGAGAGCCAAACCACAGTGATTGTTTTTGCTCTTCTGGGGTTAGCCACCCAGTGGAGCTACTGGGCTCTGGACTGGCACTGGGGAGTGTGTGCAAAGAGTCCTGTGATGTGATTTGTCTTCACGTCTCTCAGCCGAGGATACCAGCATCTGCTCCAGTGGAGGTAGCAGGAAAGTGAAGTGGACTCTGTGAGGGTCCTTGGATGTGTATTTTAGTGTGGTGGCTTTGTGCTGGTTGGCCTCCAGCCAGGAGGTGGCACTTTCATGAGTGCATCAACTGTGGTAGTATAGGGAAAAGTTAAACTTGCCCTAAGGTCTCCTGGTTAAATATTTAGGTTTTTCAGATGGGAGACAGGGCCATAGAGCTCTGAAGAGATGATGGCCTTTGTCTTCAACTACCAGGGCTGTAGAGAAAGACCAGAAGGTCGGGCAGGGATAGACATGTCTGAGCTCAGCCTCTTCCTGAACAAGGCTTTCCAAAGCTGCTGTGAGGATGCGGTTTTGGTTCTCAGGCCAATGGATTTATGTCCTAGGGGAATTTGGTTGCCTCTACAAAATCATATCCATGATTATACTTTAGCTATTGGATCAAAGACAGGTCTTAATTTTTTGTAAGAATAAAAATAAACATACAAATGTGTACAACTTGTCTGGCAGTTATTGATAGAAAAGATAGAATTAAAAATAGTGTAGGACTTGGAGGATGACTATGGAGTTGGCCACAGTAAGGGGATAGAGAGAGAGATGAAGAATGAGTGAGTCGGGAGGAGAACAAGTGAAAGGGAGAGACCAAGAAGCATTATACAAGCATAGGATGAAACCACGTGCTGTAGGTTATCGCTGGCTGAGCAGAATAAAAGAGTAATAACGATAAAAGTCAACATTTGGTGGATACTCATCATTTGCCTGGTGGAATATTAAGTGTTGATTATGTGATTCTGTAACATTTCATTTAATCCTCTTTGAAAAACATGCAAATTTTCTACCACTACTAATATTTGTTACCTAAATGAGATTTTTTAATAGATTTTTTCCTGCAATTAAAAATCTAGAGATAACTTTTAATATACATGACAGTCTTTTTCAGTACCTAGCATGGTGCCCATTCACTGATCAAATAAATATGCCAGACATTTTTAAAGGAGAGGCTGAAACATTCTAAAAAACTAGAATATTATAGAACAAAATAACCAGGTAATTGCAGATCCTTTAAACTTCCTTTCCCTTTAAATGAGTTATGTCAATCTAAAAAGAAAAAAAAATGAGAAACATGATTTCCACATTGAAGCTAGAAACAGGTCCAACATTATGCCACAAACCTTGCCCCAAATTAAAATAAAATCTCTGCAATGCACAAGTTATGCTCTAGAGACAAGTATGCAAAGTAGCAGCAAGTGAGGAAAATTCTGGAAAGCTCCACTTACTACAGACAGTTCAGAGAGCATAAAAAGTAAATGTGATCTCCAGCTTCTTTCCCAGGGCTTATGTGCAAAGAGCTGCCAAACTGATCCTTTACTTTGGCCTGTGAAAGAAACACTAAAGGACAACACTCTGATTACCACCTTTTCACACCTGGCAAGGGAAGCACCAAACAAAGATCCAGCTAAAAGAGAAAAATTTATAAACTTTTTTTTACATTTTAATATTTATAGAATCAAGCTGCTTAAAAAATCGAGAGCAAAGTAAACTTTCCATGCTTCAGATGGAACAGCAAGTGCTAATACAATGATCACTTTCTGTACTTCTGTCCTTATTTTTGAATAGAAAAATTATTTTGTGTTACATTTAAAAAAATTTTAACCTAAGTGTGGGTCTATAATTACCTATTTGGATGTCCTCTAAGATTACTTCATGAGGCATCATTAGCACAGAACTACCATATGTATATTCACCATCCTAAAGAAATGTTTGTTATAAAAAAATAACTGCTCTTCCATACTCTTTTGTGGATCTTCCTGGTATTTTGAGGATAATTCTTTCTACTGAAAGAATTTAGAATTGCTTTCTACTGAAAGAATTTAGAATGGCTCTGAAATGAAACAGAATGGAACGTTAATTAAAAGAGATTAAAGGCCATTTTGAATTTAAAGCTGAAATTTCACTTCAGTTCTATTTCCTATTTTAAATTTTATCCAGCCATATTGCCCAATATGGCTTTTCAAAGCTCCTGCAATGAGACTAAATAATCATCATAAAATATTTCGATAATCATATGCCAACATATATTGATACTCCAAATTAAGTATAATTTCCCTCAATAATTTTCTAAGAAACAAAATTAAACTTAAAGATAAAAATCTTCAAAAAATTCAAATTATTACCTTTAAAGTCCATAGAAGCTGAAGTCTGAAAATTCCTACTGTGGTTGTTACTCAGTATTCTGTTCAGATTTAGTTAGATGAATTCTCCATATCTGCATTCTTTCAGCAGCTGCAGCCTGACTCTTTCTCAGGAGTGGGTGCAGTTCCTTCAGGACCTCAGAAATTGTGGTTATTTTCTCCTAGGCCAACTCAGGGGCCTCATTTTTAAGGATCCAAAGCATTAATAGAGCAGGCAAAATGACACATCATATTTTCCACACTCACACATTTTAGAAAATAAAGCAACCCCTATTTGCTAGTAATGCTATTCTAATCATCAGTCATTGTAGAAACTCAAAAGCATCTAAAAAAAACCCCATTAGTTTCAACTTTACTAAATTGCTGGTCAACCCTTCCCTGTGTGATAAAAACCCTCAACGAACAAGGCATCAAAGAAATATACCTCAAAATATTAACAGCCATCTGTGACAGGCCTGTAGCTGACATCATAATGAAGAGGCAAACTTAGAACCATTCTCTCTTGGAACTGGAATAAGACAAGGATGTCCATTTACACCACTCCTATTCAACATAGTACTAGAAATCCTAACCACAGCAATCAGCCAAGAGAAATAAATAAAAGGTGTCCAAATAGAAAAAGAAGAAATAAGGCTCTCTCTCTTCACTGAAAATATAGTTCTATACCTAGAAAACCTCAAGGATTTCTCCAGAAGTCTCCTAGATTTTATAAATGACATGGTGAAGTTTCAGGATATAAAAACTACATATAAAATTCAATATTATTTTCATACACCATTAGCATTCAAGCTGAAAACCAAATCAAGAATGCAATCTCACTTAGAGCCAAAACAAAAATGAAACAAACAAAAAAAAACTAGGAATACATATGCCAAGGAGGTAAATTATTTCTATAGGATATGCTTGTCTGGGGTACATGAGTATTACCCTAAAAATTCATTAGGGTTGTATAGAAACTTCACAGCTTCTGCACGGCAAAAGAAACAGTCACTAGAGTGAATCGGCAACCAACAGAATGGGAAAAAATTTTTGCAGTTTACCCATCTGACAAAGGGCTGATATCCAGAATTTACAAAGAACTCAAACAGATTTACAAGAAAAAAGCAAACAAGCCCATCCAAAAATGGGCAAAGGAAATGAACAGACACTTTACAAAAG
>JAPYYA010005741.1:0-10503 GCA_028533165.1 Leontopithecus rosalia | reverse complement strand
ATGCTGTTTTGATTACTGTAGCCTCGTAGTATAGTTTGAAGTCCGGTAGTGTGATGCCTCCTGCTGTGTTCTTTTTGCTTAGGATTGACTTGGCTATGCAGGCTCTCTTTTGGTTCCATATGAAGTTCAAGGTGGTTTTTTCCAGACTTTGTTTTTTTACCATTTGGACATATGCTTTTGTGAATGGCCTGAAAAATGCTTTTGTCCATGTTTCCAATGGGTTGTTGTCTGCTTTATTTCTTGTTAATTGGTAGACATACTGTTTATATTCAGGTCGTAATTAGTTCAATATATAAATGTATTGCATATCTATCCTCACATCCAGTAGATTGCCTTTTTACTTCCTGATATTGCTTTTTGATGAACTAAAAATTTAAAACTGAGCTAGTCCAATGCAGTCCAATTTAGCATTTTAAAAAAATCTATGGATAATTGTTTTTTATGTCTTAAGAAGCATTTGCCTACCCCCAGACCAAAAATGATGTTTTACTATTGTTTTTACCATTCATTTTAGACCTAAAATCTGTTTACTTTTTATTTTAGTATATTGTAGGAGCTAGAGGTATTATCCATACACAAACATCCACCCATGCATATTATATCTGTAGATATCCATTTGACAAGCACAATTTATTGAAAGGTTTACTCTTCCCTACTACAATTCACCATCACTATTTTCATAAATCGGGAAACATACCTGGATCTGTTTCTAGAATCTCTATCTACTGTATTGTTCTATGTGTCCATTCTTGAAAGATAGTGCAAAAATAATTGCGGTTTTGCCATTAAAAGGCCAATTATTTTTGCAGTGACCTAACGACATCATATGCTATAGCTTTTTGTCTTTATAACTGGTAATGCAAGTCCTATAGATTTGTTCATCTACTTGGTCTTTTCCATTTCAGTGTGAATTTTTAAATCAGTTCACTTTGCACACACGCATGCACACATGCACACACACACAGCTGTGATTTTAAATAAAATTGTATTGAATTTATCAACTGACTAAAAACAACTGATAGCTTTAAAATATAGTCTTATAATCTGTGAACTTCATATATTTGTTTATCTAAATCTTTTAAATAACTCTCGGCAATATTCTATGCATTTTATGTTATTTAGTACAAAGGCCTTGTATAACTTTCATTAAATTTCCTTTTAGACAAAAGAAATAACCCACAGAGTGAACAGGTAACCTGGAGATTTGGAGAAAATTTTAGCAAGCTATGCACTCAGCAAGACACTAACATCCAAACTATAAAAAGACATCAACTCAACAACAACAACAAAGTACAAAATTCCATTAAAAAGTGAGCAAAGGACATGAATAGACAATAGACGTTTTTCAAGAGGCACATGAATGGCCAACAGGTATATGAAAAATGCTCAACATCACTAAGCATCAGCAAATGCAAATTAAAACCATAATGTGGTATCATCTTACACCAGTTAGAATGGCTATTACTACAAAGACAAAAAAATAAGAACAGATGTGGGCAAGGATATGAAGCAAAGGGAACTCTTAGACACTGTTGATGAGAATGTAAATTAGTATAACCTCTATGAAAAATGGTACGGAGATCTCTCAAGGAATTAAAAATACAACTATCATTTGATACAGCAGTCCCAAGGCTGGGTATTTACTCAAAGAAAAATAAATCAATATATTAAAGTTATACCTACACTCCTATGTTTATCACAGAGCTTTTCACAAAAGCAAAGATATGGAATCAACCTAAGTTTTCAACAGTGAATAAATGGATAAGGAAAATATGATATAAATAAACACAGTGGAATACTATGCAGCCATGAAAAAGAATAAAATGATGTCTTTTGAAGTAACATGGATGAAGCTAGAGGTCACTATCTTAAGTGAAACAAGGCAGACACAGAAAGTCAAATATTACATGTTCTCACACAGAAGTGGGTGCTGAAAAACGCATATACATGGATATGAAGAGTGAATATTCAGAAAAGTAAGGGGATGAGGGGGCTTGGATGATGAGAAATTAATTAATGGGTAATATATACATTATTTGGGTGATGGATGCCTAGAAATCCTGACATGACCACTACCCAATCTATGCATGAAACAAAATGTACTTGTACCCAGCAAAAATATAAACAAATAAAAATATTTCTCCTAGATATTTGATGGTTTTTGTTGATTGTAAATTATGTCTTTTTAAATTTTTTTGGTTCAGATCTGGTTATTTTCTCTATTTCTGCTTTTCTGTTAAAGTCTTTTTCTACTTTACTTTTAAAAGATATTTTTGACTGCAAGGAGACATATAAGTTACAATTATTTTCTTTTAGCAATTTGAAAATGTTATTTCATAGTATAATGACTTCCAGTGTTTCTGTTGCAAGGTCACCTGTAAGTCTTATTGTTGCTCATTGAAAGACAAACTTATTTTTATCTTTTGGCTACTTTTAAGCTTTTCCCCATGTCTTTGGTACTTAGTGGTGTTTCATAAAATATCTTTGTGCAGTTTTGCTTTCATGTATTTTGTTTATGATTCATAATCCTTCTCCTCTTTGTGGCTTCATGTATTTGACCAGTTTGCTGCTGCTCTATTTCTTCTTTTCCTTTTTTGATATTACATCATGCACATATTAGAGCTACACAATGTAATATGTTTCCTATATTTTCTTTTATTCTCTGTCAATGCTTGAGTATTTTATTGACCTGCCTTCTAGAACATTAATATTATCTCCTGCTGTTTCAAATTTATTGTTAAGTTAATCCTGTTTGGTTAATTCTTATTTTTTTGTTTTTCAATTTTAAGACTACTTGATTCTTTTCTTAAATAGTTTCCATTATCTGGTAAAACTTTATATTTTTGTTTATTTTTGACTATTTTCTGCATTCATTATATTGAAAGTATTACACAATTATTGTAAGGCTTTCGCTGGTTAATCAAAATATTTTGATTATATTGGGATATGTTCCTATTTTGTTCTCTTTTTAAAAGTTGTTTTGTTATATATTTGCTTGATGAAATATTTTTGTAAATAAATGCCAGGAGTTGCATATTAAAAATATTGCAGAATCCACATGATGGCTTCTCTAAGTAGTAAAATTTCCCTCTTCTAGCCTTGAAGGAAGACAGTATTGTCTCTGAATACCTTAACCAATTAAGATTCTGTCCTGAAGTACATGCCGATGTTGTTAACATTTAATGCCAGTAAGGCTTATTCTAGTTCTGTTTTGTTACTGACCCTGCAGAGTTTTCTACTGCTTTGTTTGAGACTGTTCCTACCAGTAAGACCCAAATTCTCTGAATCAAAACTGCCAAAATAAATTACTCAGCTTTTTAAAAATGTTCTACTTTGGTTTTTTACCTCCCACCTGTGCCTTCCTTGTGTTTGGCAAATGGCTGAAGAGAAGAACTTGTTGTGGGCTTGTGCCCCCACCCCAGATCTCTTTCTAAAGCTTTGCTTGATTTTCTGACCCCAATATCCTACGGTAACTGGGGGACGGAGTGAGGCATCCAGTAGATAGTACCAATTCCCTAATCTGAGGTTCTTGGCCTCTCTTACCCCAAAGAATGGGGAAAGGGGCCCCAGAGGCATGGTTAGCTTACCATTTGAATAAATATCGGGGACCCAAAGAGTTTGGCAGAGAGCAATTTATTAGGCAGAGAGAGAGAGAAGGAGAGACAGCTTGCACACTACTGGGGGAGGGGATCCAGAGAAGGAGTCTGTAGAGGGAGGGAGCAGTGGGATTTGAACAATCGTGTTATCTCCTCCCCATTCATATTCTCATCCAATGGGAGGAGTTCTTTCAGACTTCCTCTGAAGTGATTGATCTTTGACTCTGATACCAGATTGGTTGGTTGGTTCTCAACAGAACCCCCTCCTCCCAGAGCTTTCGGTAGGCTTTTTGGACAAAGAAGCCCACCTGGATTTTTCTACTTAGCCCACACACTCAGAATACCCAGACAAAGAAATTTACATTCCTGGATGGAGGTGTGGATGGAGGAATGGTGTTGGGAAACTCCTTTGAAACCACGTCCATTGTAGACCCCGGAAGAGAATTTTTTTTTCCTTAACACAGTCCTTCTTACCTCTACCAGCAATTGTACCTGAGTTAGCATAGAATTCTCAGCCTTCTGCCCATGATGCTAGCTCTCCAGGTTTATCAACAAAAGCCTATTTTACCTTCTGGCCTTCCTTCCTGCATGTTCTTAAAATTTAATCTTCACTCTACAGTCTACTGAAAGTAAATGCAGTGCTTTATAGAGACCTTTATATTGCATATATTCTGAAAAAAAGTGATGTTAGTACCAGTTTTAAATTATATATGGGATCTTTGTTATTTCCATAGTTGTCTACAAAGTTTTCCCATTTTAAAAACATTTCATAACTGAATTTAAAATTAGTAATAGGCAAAATCACATTAAATTGAAACAACATAAATAAAAAACTAAAGAAAATCATGGAATATGGTAAAAAATAGAATTTCAAAATGGTGTGTAAGAAAAGGATTTAAACAGAAACAAACATCATAAACACAGAAAACATTAAACATAGTCTAAACATTAATAAAGTTGATGTTCCTAAATTAGAGATAAAAAATAGAATGAAGTCATGAGAGAAAATAATTTACTAGGGTGAATTAATATCCAAGAATCCAATTTATTCACATGAAATTAAATCATACATATTCCAGTTATATTTTTGAAATTCAATAATTAATTTATAAATAATCAAAAAGTTGTCTTAAAAATAATAAAAATTAAACTTATGAAGTTGGACAAATAGAAACAGCTCTGGAGTGCAGCTCCCAATGAGAACAACACAGAGGGTGAGTGATCACCACATTTCCAAATAAGTTATTATGCCTACAGACCAGGAGATTCCTGGGCTAAAAAGTGCCATGAGTTTCCAGCACGGCTGTTTCAGCCAACTTAGTGGGTCTCTGCACAAAAACTCACACAAATCTGGGTGGCCATTTCAACTGGCACCTGGAAAGCCTGAGAGACAGAGCCACCAATTCAGCTGAAAGAAAGGAGGTTGAAACAAGGAGTCAGGTGATCTGGCTCTGTTGGTCCCACCCCTACAAAGACCAGCAATTTGAAAAACCCTGGATTGAGAGTTTCATAGCAAGCACAGCTGGACCCCAGATGGTCCATCTCTGTGGGGGAAAGGGCATCAGCCATTACCAAGGCAGTCCACCACTACCGAGGCAGTCTGCCATTACTGAGGAAATCCACCATTACTGAGGCACAAACAAAATCACAAAGAAGTTCACACAGCAGCTGGGCAGAGCCCCAGGAAGCTCAGCAACGTCTCTGCTCGCAGACTGCAACTGGGCTACCTCCTAATTGGGCAGGGCATCTCTGAAAATAGGCAGAAGCACATCAGGAACTTATAAATAAAGCCCCACCTTCCCAGGACAGAGCACCTGGGAAAAAAGCAGTTATGAGTTCCACTGCAGCAGACTTAAAGGTACCTGCACAGCAGCTCTGAATGGAACAAAGGAGCTCACAGCTTGGCACTTGAGCTCCTACAAGGGACAGACTGTTTCTTCAAGCAGCTTCCCTATCCCAATATATCAAAAGAGATCCCTCATAAAGGAGAGCTCAAGTTCACATCTGGCGGGTATCCTTCTGGGATGAAGATAACAGAAGAAGAAACTGGCAGCAACTTTTACTGTTCTTCATCCACCACAGGTGATTCCCCAGGAAACTAGGGTCTGCAGTGGACCTCCAACAGTCCTACAGCAGAGAAGCCTGACTGTTAGAAGGAAAACTAAAAAACAGAAAGAAATAACTTCATCATCAATAAAAAGGATGTCCACTCAGAGACCCCATCTGAAAGTCAACAACTACAAAGACCACAGCTAAATAAATCCACAAAGATGGGAAGAAACCAGTGCAAAGGGATGAAAACACTTAAAACCAGAGCACCTCTCCTCATCCAAGGGATAACATATTCACACTGGCAAGGGAATAAAGCTGGATGGAGAATGAGTCTGATGAATTGTCAGAAATAGGCTTCAGAAGGTGGGTAATAACAAACTTCTCTGTGCTAAAAGTACATGCTCTGACCCAATGCAAAAAACTAAGAACCTGGAAAAAAGGTTTTGATGAAATGCTAATGAGAATAAACAGCTTAGAGAAGAAATAAATGACCTGATGGAGCTGAAAAACAGAACACGAGAACTTTGTGAAGCATACACAGGTTTCCATAGCCAAATCAACCAAGCAGAAGAAAGGATATCAGAAATTGAAGATCAACTTGATTAAATAAAATGAGAAGGCAAGAGTAGAGAAAAAAGAGTAAAAAGAAATGAACAAAGCCTCCAAGAAATATGGGATTATGTGCAAAGGCCTAATCTATGTTTGATAGATTCCACATGTACCTGAATGTGACCAAGAAAATGAATCCAAGCTGGAAAACACTCTTCAGGATATTACCCAGAAGAACTTTCCCAACCTAGCATGGAAGGCTGGTATTCAAGTCCAGGAAATACAAAGAACACCACAAAGATATTCCTTAAGAAGAGAATCACAACGCACATAATCGTCAGATTCACCAGGGTTGAAATGAAGACAAAAAATGCTAAGAGCAGCCAGAAAGAAAGGTTGGGTTACCCGAAAACAGAAGCCCCTCATACTCACAGCAGATCTCTCAGCAGAAACCCTACAAGCCAGAAGAGAGTGGGGCCAATATTCAATAACCTTAAAGAAAAGAACTTTCAATCTAGAATTTCACATCCAGACAAAGTAAGCTTCATAAGTGAAGGAGAAATAAAATCCTTTACCAATAAGCAGTTGCTCAGAGATTTCATCACCACCAGGCCTGACTTACAAGAGGTCTTGAAAGAAGCACTAAACATAGAAAAGAAAAACCAGTACAAGCCACCCAAAAAACTGACCAAGTTGTAAAGAGCATCAACACAATGAAAAAACTGCATCAACCAATGGGCAAAACAACCAGCTAGCATCAAATGGCAGAATTAAATTAACAAATAACAATATTAACCTTAAATATAAATGGACTAAATGCCCCAATCAGAAGACACAGACAGGCAAATTGGATAAAATGTCAAAACCCATTGGTGTGCTGTATCCAGGAAACCCATCTCACATGCAAGGATACACATAGGCTCAAAATAAAGGGATACAGAAAGATTTACCAAGCAAATAGAGAGCAAAAAAAAGCAAGAGTTGCAATTCAAGTCTCTGATAAAATAGACTTTAAACCAACAAAGATCAAAAGAGACAAAGAAGGGCATTACATGATGGTAAAAGGATCCATGCAACAAGAAGAGCTAACTATCCTAAATATATACTCACCCAATACAGGAGGACCCAGAAATATAAAGCAAGTTCTTAACAACCTACAAAGACACCTAGACTCCCACACAATCATAGTGGAGACTTTAACACTCCACTGTCAATATTAGACAGATCAAAGAGATAGAATATTAACAAGGATATCCAGGACTTGAACTCTGATCTGGACCCAGCAAATCTAATAGACATCTAAAAAACTCTCCAGCTCAAAGCCACATAATATACATTCTTCTCAATGCCACATCACACTTACTCTAAAATTGACCACATAATTGGAAGTAAATCACTCATCAGCAAATGTAAAAGAACAGAAGTCATAGCAAACAGCCCCTCAGACCAAAGTGCAATAAAATTAGAGCTAAGGATTAAGAAACTAACTCAGAATCACACAACTTCATGAAAACAGAACAACTGGCTTCTAAATGTTGACTAGATAAACAATGAAATGAAGGCAGAAATAAAGATGTTCTTCAAAACCAAAGTGAATGAAGACACATTTATTAGAATCTCTGGGACACATTTAAAGCAGTGTCTAGAGGAAAATTTATAGCAATATAGGCTCACATGAGAAGCAAGGAAAGATCCAAAATTGACACCCTATCATCAAAATTGAACAAGCTAGAGAGGCAAGATCAAAAAAACTCAAAAGCTAGCAGAAGACAAGAAGTAACTAAGATGAGAGCAAAACTGAAGAAGATAGAGACACACAAAAAAATCAATAAATCCAGGAGCTGGTTTTTTGAAAAGATCAACAAAATAGACCAGTAGACAGATTAATAAAAAAGAAAAGAGAGAAGAATCAAACAGATGCAATAAAAAATGTTAAAGGTAGAACACCACTGATTCCACAGAAATACAAACCATCAGAGATTACTACAAACAACTCTATGCACATAAACCAGTAAACCTGGAAGAAATGGATAAATTCCTGGACACTTGCACCCTCCCAAGCCTAAACCAAGAAGTTGAAACCCTGAATAAACCAATATCAAGGGCTGAAATTGAGGCAGCAATTAGTAGCCTACCAACAAAAAAGGCCAGGTCCAGATGGGTTCATAGCCAAATTCTACCAGATATACAAAAAGGAGCTGGTACCACTCCTTCCAAAACTGTTCCATCACTCCTAAAAGAGGGAATCCTTCCTTAATCATTTTATGAGACCAACATCATCCTGATACCAAAACCTGGCAGAGACTCAACAAAAAAGAAAACTTCAGGCCAATATCCATGATGAACATAGATACAAAAATCTTCAATAAAATACTGGCAAACCAATTGCAACAGTACCTCAAAAAGCTTATCCATCAAGATCAAGTAGGCCTCATCCTGGGGATGCAAGTCTGGTTAAACATATGCAAGTCTATAAATGTAATCTACAACATAAACAGAACCAAAGAAAATACCACATGATTATTTCAATATATGCAGAGAAGACCTTCAAGAAAATTCAACAGCACTTTATGCTACAATCTCTCAATAAACTAGGTATTGATGGAAATGTATTTCAAAAGAATAAAAGCTATTTACAACAAACCCACAGCCAGTATAATACTGAATGGGCAAAAACTGGAAGCATTCCCTTTAAATCTGGCACTAGACAAGGATGCCCTCTCTCACCACTTCTATTCAATATAGTATTGGAAGTTCTGGCCAGAGCAATCAGGCAAGAAAAAGAAATAAAGGGTATTCAATTAGGTAAAGAGGAAGTCAAATTGTCTCTATTTGGGACAACATGATTGTATATTTAGAAGACCTCATCATCTCAACCCAGAATGTCCTTAAAGTGATAAGCAACTTCAGCAAAGTCTCAGGATACAAAATCAATGTGCAGAAATCACAAGCATTCCTATACACCAAAAACAGACTTAAAGAGAGCCAAATCAGGAATGAACTGCCATTCACAATTGCTACAAAGAGAATAAAATACCTAGGAATACAACTAACAAAGGCTGTAAAGGACCTTTTCAAGGATAACTACAAATCACTGCTCAAGGAAATAAGAGAGTACACAAACAGATGGAAAAACACTCCATGCTCATGGTTAGGAAGAATCAATATTGTAAAAATGGACATATTGCCCAAAGTAATTTATAGATTCAGTGCTATCCCCATCAAGCTACCTGTGACCCTCGTCACAGAACTGGAAAAAAACCACCTTAAACTTTATATGGAACCAAAAGAGAGCCTGCATAGCCAAGACAATTCTAAGCAAAAAGAACAAAGCTGGAGCTATCAGGCTACCTGACTTCCAACTATACTACTACAAGGCTATAGTAATCAAAACAGCATGATGCTGGTACCAAAACAGAGTCATAGACCAATGGAACAGAACAGAGGCCTCGGAGGCAACGCCACACATCAACAACCATCTGATCTTTGACAATCCTGACAAAAACAAGCAATGGGGAAATGATTCCCTGTTTAATGAGTGGGGTTGGGAAAACTGGATAGCCATGTGCAGAAAGCAGAAACAGGATCCCTTCCTGACACTTTACACTAAAATTAACTCCAGATGGATTAAAGACTTATAATAAGACCTAACACCATGAAAACCCTAGAAGAAGACCTAGGCAAAACCATTCAGGACATAGCCATAGGCAAGGACTTCATGACTAAAACACCAAAAGCATTGGCAACAAAAGCCAAAATAGACAAATGGGATTTAATTGAACTCCAAAGCTTCTGTACAGAAAAAGAAAAAATCATTAGAGTGAACCAGCAATCTACAGAATAGAAAAAAATTTTTGCAATCTACCCATCTGACAAAGGGTTAGTATCCAGAATCTACAAAGAACTAAAACCAATTTCCAAGAAAAAAAACAAGCAAACCCATTGAAAAATGGGTGAAGGACATCAGCAGACACTTTACAAAAGAAGACATTTATGAGGCCAACAAACACATGAAAAAATGCTCATCATCACTGGTCATGAATGAAATGCGAATCAAAACCATATTGAGATACCATCCTACACCAGTTAGAATGGCGACCATTAAAAATTCTGGAGATAACAGAATGCTGGAGAGGATGTGGAGAAATAGGAACAATTTTACACTGTTGGTGGGAGTTCAACCATTGTGGAACAAAGTGTGGCAATTCCTCAAGCATCTAGAACTAGAAATTCCATTTGACCCAGCAATCCCATTACTGGGTATATATCCAAAGGATTATAAATTTTTTTTTTTTTTTTTTTTTTT
>JAPYYA010005740.1:0-10503 GCA_028533165.1 Leontopithecus rosalia | reverse complement strand
TAGATTTTAAAGCAACAAAGATATAGTGGTAAAAGGATCAATGCAACAACAAGAGCTAACGATCCTAACACCCAGATACATAGAGACTTAGATTCAATGAGACAGAAAATTAACAAGGATATCAAGGACTCAAACTCACATCCGGAACAAGTAAACTTAATAAATATTTACAGAGCTCTCCGCTTCAAATACACAAAATATACATTCTTGTCAATACCACATCACACCTACTCATAGGTTTAAATGAAACATTGATTGGTCATTATAAATACCCATTTTTTTCAGAATAAAGCAATATTTTCATTCACCCTCCCTCTTTCTCTTCCTCTTTCTTCCTCTGCTTTACTCATTTTTTTTCTCTTTCTTTCCTTCTCTCAAAAAAAAAAAAAAAAAAAAAAAAAAAACAAGCTGGTCTCCAAACCCTTGCTCTTGGGGGAAAGAAGGCAAAGGGAACTATGGCAGTGTGCACCTGCCTCATGTTTCTCCTCTGACCCCACTCACCTCTGACTACTCACTTTGGGTGACTCAGCTTTGAAACAAGCTCCCTCCCAACACTCAGCCTGTGCTTTCCTGGGCCTGGTTCTGAACATACAGACTTGAGTTGCTGCCAAATTAGATGCTTCTCCCTTTAACTCTCTTTTAAGTTTACACATTTAAAGCCTTGGCCTGGAGACTTCATTGGCATAAAATATTGGAGTTCTTTGATTTTCTAATAATAAATAAATCAGACGTTAGAGTAAAAGCTGTTGAAATCTCAGAAATCTTCCCCCAGTTTATCACAAATCTTTTTATGTATTCAGATGCTTTGGATACACATTAAAGATTTCAGCTCATATTTATGATTTTGATCATTGCCTTAGTTTTTGACAAATGCATCAATAATTGGCATGGGAATGGAGCAGGACCCACTTCGACTGATGCTGCAACTACTGGCCTTTCTTGGCAATAACTCCTGATGTTTATGAGGAATCAAGGGTCATTTACATGTATGAGCACAGGTCCATGTTCATCCACAGATTGTGTTCCTGTGTCCTGGGAACTCTGAAGCCCTTGGAGAAGTAAAATTATCCTTAACATCATCATCAGAAGACAAGAGGACAGAGGAATATGGGTCCCTCTCTATTAAACAGGGGAGGTAGGGTGGGTGCTGTAGGGACACAGAGGAAGATGCTCACGTGAGGTCACATCAAGGAAATCTGGAGGCCCACTTTCCTCTTGATATCTTCTCTTGTGTCTGTCTTGAATCCAACAACACAGTCTTTCCTACCCTGAGCCATCAGTGCGTAGGTGTGTCAGAGATATACAAAGGTGCAAAGAATCTGAAGTTGGGGTAGAAGAAGAGAAGAAACATAGACATGAAGGACATACTTCTCTACCTTCATAGCTGACCTACTGATTGGGACGGGGACATTGTGACAGGATCACTTGCAAAGCAGGATCATGCAGATCAAGGAGCTCAGGATACAGAGGGGATGACAAACCATACCAGATGAGAAAGAGCTGAAGAGCCCAAGGCTGTTTTGTGTGAAGAAAAGTTGACATGGGAAGGCAGTGAGAGCCATTTGTCATTATTTGAAAGGTGAGCAGGAGGAAGACTCGCTTCTCATGGTCACATAAACCAGAACTAGAAAGCTACAAAGAAAAATATTCCCACATTTTAGGGGTCTAACAATTAAGACAGGAAGAAATGGAATACCACCGTTTATTGAGCACCCACCAGAAGCCAGGATCTGTTCAAGGCTTTTTGTGGTTCTGATTATAAAGTCTTCACCCTAGTCCTGAATATTGACGTGACGAGAGAACAGAAAGTGAGAGAGGTTATGGAACTTATATGAGATCCCAGAGCTAGTGATGAGCTAGGAAAGAGCTTTAATTTGAAGTTCTACCACTTCTCCACACTCACCCAATTATGCTCAGTGATCAAGCAGAATTTGTGTGATCTCATTTTAGGAGATGGAAGGATTCCTGCCTGGATGAGGACTCACACTAGCTGTTTCCTAAGGTCCCTTCCCATTCTGAGAACTTTGCACACAGTCCTGGTGGCCCAAGAAAGTGACTGGAGTGTAGCAGACTGGAGAGATGAAAGAGGAGGAATGTTTTGTGGGCAAGTCATCTGTTCAACAGAGTGAAATGAATGGCAAATGGGCTTGCCCTGGGAACTGATTCCTTCCAAGTGTACTTGGCAATATATGCTTCACAAAGAAATCTGACAGTTTAGTTGTTAATTCGAAACATCCCTCTCTAAGCTGTCTGTAACTACAACCTAATTGTTGCAAGTTGGTGGTTTATGAAGAAAAGAAAAGAAAGTAAAATCATATTAAATTACAAATGTGTATTTCTTCTGTAATAACTCATTCTATTCCTATGTTCATCTTTCTCTGTACTCTTTCGTGTTACCATCAAATCCTTAATCTACACAGTAAACATTTATTTCTATAAAAAGTTTAGTGTCATTTCAAGAGTTTTAGAGGTTTTCCACTCTTTCTTGTAAGAGGCAGCTCAATGGGGGAAACAATCTGGGCTCTGATACATAGAACTTGATTTTAGACCTAGGGAGGAACAGTAGCTAGTTAGCAAGTCAGGCAACTTATTTAACCTCTTTGGACTTTGGTTACCTCATCTGTAAACTAGATAATAACATCTCCATTACCATTGTTGGGATGATCAATAAAATCAAAGCTATAAGAAGATCTTTTAAGCTCTGGTAAGTAATCCAAAGTTTGTTATTGTTTTCCAGCTCAAAGGGCTTGACCCATGAGGCATTATTTTGTCTCCTGGGGAAGTTACAGATTTACTAATTTATCATCCATTCACCTATCCATCTAACCATCCATCCATCCATCCATCCATCCATCTATCCATCAATCCACCCATCCATCTATCTATTTTGCTATTTATTTTAAAAATGTTAATTGAGTTTCTGTTATGTATCACATATCAAATCAGGAGCTAGGAGTATAGGCGAGACTAAGAGAGATTAAAATTCCTGCTGCCAAAGTCCTTCTGTTCAGAGAAAGGGGCAGACACACTTGTATATAATTATGCAATAAAGTCATCATGGTAGATCTCTTAAAACATGGAGAAAATGTAACAATTTCAGACTATTTTATTTTTCAAATTGTCTATTAGAAGCAGTGGAGAATACCATGAGAATTTGAATTGCCAATTGTTCTGCACTCAGAAACAGGGCAGATCTTGGACATAGGGAAGGGTCTTTTTTGGGCCTGTGGCCTGATGGAGATGCCAGTGGAAGTCTGCAGAACAATTCTGGTGGTAGATGCCAACTCTCTCTGATTCATGGAGACAGACAAAGTGAGCAGAACCTCTGAACCTCAGGTCTTCCCTTCTTGGGGCATTGGTGGTAATGCCAGGGACAATAGCTATGAAGAATGCTTTGTTTTCAAACTGTCTTGACAAACAGCAATTCAGACAACTGAGAATTATTTGAGGACTCAGGAAGAGCAGATACAACCCTCAAAATTATGGGAAATTGCTACTTGTTAGCACGATGTTACCTCTAACCCTAGCCAAGGCATAGTGGGCACACCTTAGGAAAAAGATGTGCATGCATGAAAAAGATGATCCTAACTGGTTTCATGGTTAAAACAACTGGTAAAGGATGATATAGTTCTCAGAGCCCCAGTCAACTCTGCTGGATTCAGGCTGGAGTTTCAGACAGCAGAGAACAGAAGGCCAAGCAGGAACTGAGAGAAATAGACCTGTAAGATGGGCCTTTGCAGTGAGATTAGGTGGGCAGGAGCTTCCACCATGTCCTCGGTTGCAAGATTAATTACAACTGATGGGAGGGATGGGAGCCTGATGTTCTACCAGATGGATTCTTACTGACTTAGTGATCATTCTCTGCAGCTTGGCTGGTTGAGTTGGACAGTGCTGGTAATGTTTATCATATACTATCCTCTACATGTCTTTATATACCCTCTTCCTATCTCATGTACATACAAATGCAAATACATAATTTTGATAGGTTGATGTAAGATTAAGTTTTACTGTTCATCACTTCATTCTGTGTAATTATAGGCAACATTTATGTTTCATTTATTATATGTCAGTTTCAACACTAAATGCTTTGTATACACTATCAATATCTCTGTTAAGATTCTTTATGTAGGAAGTGTCAGAAAAGCCAACTCAAACTAGCTTAGCAACAAGGCACTACTTTGGCTCCTGTTAAGGAAGAGCCCCGAGGTAGGTTTGTTCCAGAAATCACCAATATTCAGTTTCTTTCTACCTCTTTGTTCTACCTTCCACAGTTCAGCTTCATCTTAAGGTTGGCTCCAAGGTCACGAGATGTTTACCAATTGCACTTTGGTCTATGTTCTTCCTTGCTCAATGTCCAGAGACTCACTTCCCTGACTAACAAACAATTGGGGTTACAGATTGGACCAAGGTAAGTCAAGTGCCCAAATCTGAACAATCACAGCAGCAAGGGGGTGGAACTGTGCTGACTGGCTGAGACCTACAGCAGTGACCCACTCGTTAACTGACGTTGGCATCCTTCCCTTCCCTGTCTCACTTGCCGATTCCTCTTCATTTCTCAAGATCTAATTTTTAGATTATCCAATCTAAACCCCTACTCAGCTACAAGAACCTCCAGCCATCCTTACTGCAACCAAGAAAGTGTCATGAACATAACAGGTACTGATACGTGTTGATTAGATTCATGAATACCAACCCAGGAATGTGGTGACCACATGGACAGGGTTTTGTCCCCGGAGGCACAGGGAGTATGATTTTGACACTCTTCCCCATTTCATTATTTCCTCACTGGATCCCAGAGTAATTTAAGAAAAACAGAGACTGATTTGTCTTTCTAAATCTTAGGAAAGTGTTTGCCTTGAAGCTTTCGCTGATATCATGGGAATAAACTGTAACTGGTACCTGGTTACAAAATAATCCCAGAGAAAGAACATTCACAGAGACTTTATAGATGAGATCCCACAAAATAGTCCAGTAGCTTCTCGAATGCCTTTCCAATTCTATTCCATTCCCAATTCCGTGACAGCTCACACAAAATTAGAAGGTAAGTGGAGTGACTTCTGATATTTGAGATACTCTACCAATTAAGCCATTTCAATTCAAAATATTTCTAATCTTTCCAGACTGCCTATTGAAGAACGTAAACCAAGTTCCCTAGGGGGTGATAAAATATTACTCATGAGAAAAACAGAGGCTATTAGAGAAGCATTCTAAAACAATTAGCAGGAGAAACAGCATTTAAGGAAATAAAGCCATATCCCTGGTTGGTAGATTAAGAAAGATGGGGAGTAAATAGATTTTATCTTCTGCTGTTCAGAACAGTATAATTCTCTTTGAATTTTGGGTTTTCACAGGGCTTATATTAAAGATGTAATATTCAAAGAAATTAAAGACTAAAGGGATGTATATGTGTGCACATTCATGTGTCTACAGAGATTCCATATTATAATCAAGATTAAGTTCTAGGACAATACAATTTATGGTGAAAAGACTTATGGAGGGAAATTAAGACTTTCCAAAATTTTTACTATCTATATTTTTATCCATTGATCTGAAAGGCCTCAAACAATATTTAATATGTACTACATACAAATATGTGGATAGTTATTCCTCTCCAGACTTAATGGAAACATCACAGGAGCCCACATAAGAAAGAATGATTTAGGCGAAAAGAAGATGAAAGAGAAAGAATTCCACATGTGTCACAATGAACAAACTAAATTCATGGAGTAAATTTAGAAAGCAACTAATTATTTTTTACCACAACTTTCCTGGGGGTATAACTGATATACAATAAACTTCACATAACTAAAGTGTACAATTATGCCTTTCATAATTCCCTCTCTCCTTGCCAAAGTTATGCTTCAAGATACAACAAAAAATATGTGATGACTTCTAGTGAAATGTGCCTGATATAACTGAGTAAAGCAAGTGTTAAACAACTCAGGGTCATCCAAGAGAATATGTTTCAAGAATAAAATAATGTTATTAAGTTCATCATTCATTCATCTTTGTACCTTCCTAAGCCACTGACAAAGGTCTTGGCACATATCAAGGATTCATAGATATAACGAATTTTGTACCAATTCATTTTTAGATTTTGACTTCCAGGTTATAAACAAGGCCAGCTAGATTCATGGTCCACATGCCTGTTGGCTATTTATTGGGGTTGAGGCCAAACAATCTAAGAGCATCCACTCTGAGGCCCATGTTGTCTACTTAGAGTGGTCACTTAATGACTTCCAGGATCTTCCTTTCTGCTCCTGAGGACTTGAGATGTAAATCCTAAATCCTGTTTTAAATCCCATATTCCCATAATGTCCCAGAGGCTCTGTTTCCCTGACTAAACCTAGGCTGATAGAGGAGCTTAATATTCTGGGCAAAGGAGAGCTTCTGAAAGTTCTTGACATCATAAAATGAATATATATTTTTTAATTGCATACAGGAAAACCAGTAGCCTATCCAGCTGATGTTGTCCATAACTACTTCATTTTCTCTGTCATCCTGCTCTGAAGATATCCCTGGGGTTGTCTGATCATCTGAAGCACAGACTAGCTTTGGTGTCCTGATCTTCCCCCAGCTCTAGTTGACTTTGTGTTAATAGTCCTGTTATGTGGACATGGGGTGTGTGGCAAGAATACAGCACAGCCTTCTTTGTTCACACTTGGCCCTGATCTGTCACAAGCCCAGGAAAGAGCCAGCCTGAGATTTTGAACACCTGGCTTTGGCTCTGGGGAACCAGGTGAACTTACGCAAGTCACTCTCCCCAGCTGTGCTTCCATCTACTCATCTGTTAATTGGTCCAATAACCTAATTGTTCCAGAGGTGCCTTTGACCCTGACATTCTACAAGTTCACTGACAACAGGCTGATTTCCTTGGCTCGAAATGTCCCTTTAGGCTGGGTCTAGGACAAGATCAGCAAGGACTAAGCCAGGCCTGGAAGCTGTAAGCTCTCTCCTAGGCCTACAGCAGCTGATTAATGGACTTGTTATGATTAATGATCTTGTCCTGGGATGGAACATGAGGCTGGCCAGGGAGGTGAGAATCCACAGGCACTAGAGAAGCAAACAGTTATCCACAAAATCAGAGCCAGGAAGGGTGTGGCCATCTTTGCTGCTGACAAACCAACAAATGCAGGGAAATTCCTCACTCTTGCCTCTTGGACCTTCTCTTGAGGGAGCTACTGCCACCTCTCACAGTGTGATGATTAGGTTAAAATAAGCTAACTTTATGGTACCTGAAAGCATCCCGTATTTTCCTAAAGAAGATTCCTTCACCAAGCAGTCTCACCTGTCCCAAGGCCCAGGCTTAAGCCACACACAAATCTTGATTTTATTAGGAGCTCTTTGTTCCCTCATCTGCTCCCCTTTTCCCTCTGAAGACACACACCCTTCCCTGGAAATTTTATTGTGGCCCCCACTGCCTCATTTTCTCATGAGTTCCTTCCTGGGGAGTTGGGGCTTAGCCAGGCTCTTTTGTGGGAAATAGACCCTGGCACCCACAAGAAAGCCCCCTTCGCTCTTCATGATGTTTCTTTTTGTCATTAAAAAAAGAAAGACAATAAAAATCTCTCTTCCTCCTAGTGCTCTTTGTAGATTTTCTTATTAAGGGAATTAAGAGCAATCAAAGCCAAATCCATGGCTGCTTCTCTTTAGACAAATCATCTTGAAACTCTTTGCTCCTCAAGTGAAATATGATGATTGTTCGCTGCCAACACTAAACTCCCAGCTTAGATTCTTGTCTTTTCTGCAGTGCAGTCAGAGAAAAGGAGAAGAGCAGGTGGTTGTGTTTGAAGCTGCATGTTTCCACCAGCAGCCATATTCCTCTGATTTCAAGGGGAAGGAGCTCCACATTTGGTTTCTGACAGGGCTCTGTATGAGGCCTATACAATTGTTTCTTCTGGAAACCATCCAGACCCAGAATGAGTTGGAGTAATGAGCTCTCCATTCCTGGAAAGATTCACAAAGAGGATGGCTGCTCCTCTATTAACAGAGGGATTAGACTAGGTGACTTCTAAGTCCACTTCTATTCGGAGTATCCTGAATCCAGAGCACATTTGTCACCAGTCTTACAATGGTGACTGAACAGCAGGTCCATCAGGGAAGGATCTGATGGGATGGAGAGCCTAGTTACATCCATTAGAGATGGGTAGGAAGATGCCCCCATGTCAGAGGATAGCTGTAATCCAGACTGAAATGTCTAATCAAATTCTTTGTAACCAAAAGAGAACTTCTTAGGGCAGTGGTGAACATTGCATAAGATGACATGTAAAATGCAATAGGCACATTGTAGGTTTCCAGCACAGGCTGAGAAATAGCTTATACTGACATTAGTTTGGTGACCGTGAGACATTAAATTATATGGGAGCATCCAAGGATCTGAGAATCAGGAGAACTTGGCTGCTGTTCTTTTCTTCTGTGTCCTCTGGAGAATTTATTTTCTCATTCTAGGTCTCAGTTGCCTCATTTGTAAAAATGTAGGATTGGTCTATATCTGCAGTCCTCAAAGAAGGTTCTAGGGAAACTAAGTCCCATTAGATACTTAACATGAAATTATATTATGTTATTGTATGTTTAGAAACCCTGCATGTAACAATGTCCCTTAAAGAATGACAATGCTGATGTGCCTGTGAAAAGCTCCAAAACCTTCTGCAGTGAATATCTCTATTTGTCTTTATTTAATCTTGTTTTTCTGGAATACATTTGAACACAGAAGTCATTTATCCCAGTACATACCTTCATCTCCCAAGGAACAAATGCTCCTCAGCACACACTCTAGGAAACAGTGATCTAGATCATCTCTAGATAATCCCTCTAACCTCTATGGCTCCAGAGTCCTAGGACATTCTTTGCTGCTTTAATTAGCCAGAGAGTCACCAACAAAAAGCTTTATCACAAGGAGCAAAACCCACACTGCCTGCATCCCTGGATTTTGTCTCTGATTAGCCCCTTTCTATATGGGCTCTGCATGTGCTCTTTCCTGTGCCTAAAATACACCTACCACATTTTTTGACTGGCTAACTCAACCTTCTCACTCAGCTTCAGTGGTATTTTCTCTGAACTTCCTCCCTCACCCCTCAAGTTTGGGTTAGGTATCTGTTGTATGTATCTTTTACTTTCCAAACCAGGTCTACATGGGAATCAAAGCTCTGTGAAGCCTGGGGCCTTGCATCTTGTGTTCTCCATTCTATCTCCAGTGCCTAGGAAAGTGTGAGACATATGGGAGGCCCCCAATTAATATGCATTGAATGATTAGATACAAAAGTGACTTCTCGGACTGCCCCCTTAATTGGAATGGGAGAATAGTGATGTTCGCTTATGGGAAACTTATTTTTTCTTGTCCCAGTGAGGAAGTTACAGATAGGAAGACATCAGAATTGTTCAAGACAGAATTGGCTGCCTCTGTAGGAGATAGTGTCTCATAACTGAGCATTTTCATCATAAACACAAAAGAGAACATCATCAATTGAAATTGTCACTCAAATGACTTTGACATTCTCTTCTACTGCTAAGAATCTATAATTTAATTGTTCCTTAATCAGCATTCTGTATAATTTACAGATCCCTATAAAATAAGGTCTCTTTTGTTAAATGTCTGTTTTTTAAGAACAACTAAATTTAAACAATAACTAGTTTGCTAGAAATCTATTACATTAACAATAGCAATCTAATGCATTAATAAAAATGCAGCTTAAATGTTAGAGTCAAGAAACCAACTATATTATATAGATATCAATTATGATAGAGATTGTAACTTTTTTTTACGTTTGTGATATAAAATTCATTAAAAATATATGGACTCGGGAGAATGATCCAAGATGGCCGATCACTAACATCTTGGGATTGCAGCTCTCAGTGAAAGCGCACAGAACTAGAGGACGCCACACTTTCAGACAAATTCTGCTCGCTCAGGAGCAGAAGATTCCCAGTGGAGGAGCCACACGGGTCGCCAGCATGACTCTTGTGGCCGGTGCCGCGGTTTCGCTGGCACCGCGGCGCAGCGGTTTCACCAGCACCCCGGCGCAACAGTTCTTGGAGCAGAGTAAATGGGACTGGCTCCCCTCCTGACCGAGGTTTGAAGGAGCCACACAGGTCCCCAGTGTGACTCCTGAGGCCGGTGCAGCGGTTGTGCAGGCATCTCAGCGCAGCAGCTCTCGGTGCAGAGTAAACGGGACTGGTTCCCCTTTTGACCAAGGTTTGGAGCTCTGGGAAGGCAGACTCACCTATTACGGGCACAAGAAGGAAGCCAGACAGCAGAATCCTGGGCAGAAAAACACCATCAGTCTTAACGCTGCTGTTCTGGCCCTGGGAACTAACAACTTGGATGTCCACACAAGAGACCTAATCTGAAAGTTGGTAATTTCAAAGACGACAGGAGGATAAGTTTACAATGATGGGAAGAAACCAGCGTAAAAAGGCTGAGAATACTCAATATCAGAACGCCTCTCCCTCTAAAGATGATCACAGTTCCACATCAACAATGGAACAAGGCTTGATGGAGAACGA
>JAPYYA010000574.1:0-12787 GCA_028533165.1 Leontopithecus rosalia | reverse complement strand
GGGAGAAATGCCAAATATGGGTGAAGGGGCAGAAGGTAGCAAAACACACTGCCACATGTGTACCTATGCAACTATCTTGCATGTTCTGCACATGTACCCCAAAACCTAAAATGCAATAAAAATTAAAAAAAAGAAAATGCAAGGCATTATGGGCACCATGGATAGCATGTGCACCATGGTAAGTCAAGGCAAAGCAAGGCAAGAGAAGGCACCATGGGCAACATAAGGCAAGGCAATTCACCATGTGTATCATGGTACAGCAAGGAAAGAAAAGGCAACACAAGGCAACATAGTAGCATGATAAAGCAAGGCAAGGCAAAACACCAAAAGTACCATGGTAAGGCAATGAAGGCAAGACAAGGCGATTCACAATGGGCACCATGGAAAGGCAAGACAAGGCAAGGCAGGGAAATAAAACTTGGGCAATGTGGTAAGGCAAGGGAAGGCAAGGCACCATAGGCACCAGGGTAAGTCAAGGAAAGGCAAGCCTAGGCATTATGTGCACCATGGTAAGGCAAGGCAAGTAAAGGCAAAGCACCATGGGCACCATTGTAAAGCAAGGGAATGAAAGGTGAGGCAAGTCATGATTGGCATATGGTTAGGCAAGGGAAGGCAAGAATCATGCACACCATGGTACATCAAGGCAAGGCAAGGCACCATGGGAACCATGATAAGGCAAGGCAAGGTATGGAAAAGTACCATGGACACCATGGTAAAACAAGACAAAGCAAGGCAAGGCAAAACAAGACACCAAGAGCACCATGTTAAGACAACCAAGACAAGGAAATGTGTGGCACCATGTCCAAAAAGGTAAAGCAAGGGAAGGCACCATGTGCATCATGGTAAGTCAAGACAAGGCAAGACACCATGAGAAACATGGTAAGCAAAGACAAGGCATGGCAAGGCATGGGCATCATGGTAAGAACATGCAAGGAAAGACAAGGCATAATGGGCACCATGGTATGTCAGGCAAAGCCTTGCAGGGCACCATGGTATGTCAGACAAAGCCTTGCAAGGCACCATGGGCATCATGGTAATGCAAGGCAAAGCAAGGAACAATGGACACCATGGTAAGGCAAGGTAGGACAAGATAAGGCAAGGCAAGGCACCATGGGCACCATGGTAAGGCAAAGCAAGCAAGGCAAGACACCATGGGAACAATAGTAACACAAAGCAGAGCAAAACACCATGGGCAAAATGGTAAAGCAACACAAGCCACCATGGACATAATGGTAAGGCAAGGCAAGGCAAAGACAAAGCCATGCACAATTGGTACAATGGTAAGGAAAGGCAATTCATCATGGGCACCATAGTGAGTCAAGTCAAGGCAAGGCACCATTCTCACCATTGTAACACAAGGCAAGGCAAGATGGGCAACATTGGCATCATGGTAAGGCAAGGCAAAGCAAGGCAAGTCAAAGCAATGCACTATGGGCACCATGGTAAGGCAAGGCAAGACAAGGCAATGCACCATAGGCACAATGGTAATGCAAGGTAAGGCAAAGCACCTTGAGAACCCTGTTAAGGTAAGGTAAGGCAAGGCAAGGAACCATGGGTACCATTGCAAGGCAAGGAAATACAACACAAGCTGCAAAGGGCACTATCAAATGTAAAGCAAAGCAGCACAATGCAAAGCAAGGCAACACAAGTTAAGGTACCATGGTGAAAATGGTAAAGTATGCAAGACAAGGAAAGACAAGGCAAGACTAGGCACCATGTGTGCCAAGTTAGGGCAAGGCAAAACAAGGCACCATTGGCACTATGATAAGGCAAGGCAAGGCAAGTCACTATGGGCACCATGATAAGGTAAGGAAAGGAAAGGAAAGGCACCATGTGCACAATGGTAAGGAAGTACAAGGCATGCAATTCACCATGGCAAGGCAAGGCACCAATGGCACCATGGTAAGGCAAGGCAAGGCCAGGGGCCATGGGCAGCATGGTAAGGCAAGGCAAAGAACCATGGTAAGCAAAGGAAAGGAAAGGCACCATGGGTACCCTGGTAAGGTAAGGCAAGGCAAGTTGTGGAGCAATATGTACTATGGAATGGCAAGCCAAGGCATTGGCACCATGGTAAGGCAATGAAAAGCAAGGCAAGGAAAGGCAATGCACCATGGGCATCCTGGTAAGGCAAGGCAAGTCAAGGAAAAATGTGCACTATGGAATGGTAAGCCAATGCATGGCAAGAGATTATATCATGGACACCATGGTAAGGCAAAACAAGACAAGACAAGGCAAGGCAAGGCACCAGGAGCACAATGGTCAGCCAAGAAAAGACAAGACAAGGCACCATGGGCACCACAGTAACACAACGCAAGGTAAGTCAAGCCAAGGCACCATGGGCACCATGGGAATGCAAGGCAAGGCAAACATAGGCACTAGGGACATCATGTTAAGGCATGTCAAGGCAAGACATGGCACCATGGGCACCATGGTTAACCAAGGCTTGGAAAGGCACAGCAAGGCACCATAGGCACCAAGTTAAGGCAAGTCAAGTCACCATGGAAACCATGGCAAGGCGAGGCAAAGCACCATGGGCAGAATGATAAGGCAAGGAAAGGCACAGCACCATGGGCAACATGGTACATCAAGGCATGGCAATGCAATGCAAGGTACTATGGGCACCATAGTTAGGCACAGCAAGGTAAGGCAACATTGGAACCATGGTTGCACAAGGGAAAGCAAGGCAAGGCAAGGCACAATGGCACCAACATAAGGCAAGGTACTGAAAGGCAAGGCAATGCACCATGGGCACTGTGGTAAGTCAAGGCATGGCAAGGCAATGCAAGGCACAATGGGCACTATGTTAAGGCAATGCTAGGTAAGGGGAGGTATCATAGACACCATGGTAAGGCAGAAAAAAGAAAAGCAAGGCAAAGCACCATGGGACCACGGTTCAGCAAGGGAAGGCAGGCACCATTAGCACCATGGTAAAGCAAGGCAAGGTAAAATGGGAACCATGATAATGGAAGGCAAGGAACGGCAAGGCATGGCACTATTAGTACCATGGTAAGGCAAGGCAAGGAAGGCATCATGGATACCATGGTAAAACAAGGAAAGGAAAGGAAAGTCACCATAGGCACCATGAAAAAGCAAGGCAAAGCAAGGCAAGGCAATGCGCCATGGGCACCATGGTAAGACAAGGCAAGGCACTACACCAATGGCAATGCAAAGCAAGGTGAGGCACCATGGACATCAGGATAAGGCAAGACACAGCAAGGCAAGGCACCTTGAGCACCATCTTAAGGCAAGGTTAGGCAAGGCAAGGGAAGACATGACAAGGCACCATTGACACAATGGTAAGGCAAGGTAAGTCAACCAAGCAATATACCATGGACACAATGGTAAAGCATGGCAAGGCAAGGCAAGTCTCCATGGGCACCAAGTTATGGTAAGGCAAGGCAAGATTAGGCACCATTGGGACCATGGTAAGGCAAGACAAGGCAAGTCATTATGGGCACCATGATAATGGAAGAAAAGGTATGGCAAGGCACTATGGGAACCATGATAAGGCAAGGCAACGAACTGTGGGCACAATGATAAAAAAAAGGCAAGCAACACAAGGCACCATAGGCCCCAGAGTAAGGCAAGGCAAGGCAAGGAAAGGCACCATGGGCACAATGGTAAGGCAATACAAGACAGGACAAGATACCATGGCACCATACTAAATCAAGGCAAGACCAGGCACCATTAGCACCCTGGTAAGGTAAGGCAAGGTCAGGCATCATGGACAGCATGGTAAGGCAAGGCAAGGCAAGGCAAAGCACCATGGGCAACATGGGCACCATGGTAAGGCAAGGCAAAGCAAGACATAGCAAGTCATCCATCATGGGCACCATGGGAAGGCAAGACAAGGCACCATGTGCACTAGGGAAAAGCAAGGAAAGGCAACACAAGACATGGCACCATGAACACCATGGTAAGGCAAGATAAGGAAAGGCCAGCACCATGGGAACAACGGTAAACAAAGGAAAGAAAAGGAAAGGCAACATGGGCACCATGGAAAAACAACACAAGGTAAGGCAAGGCAATGTGGGCACCATAGAAATGCAAGGCAAGGCAAGGCAAGGTGAGGCACCATGGGAACCATTGGAATGCAAGCAAGGCAAGCCAAGGCACTAAAGACACCATAATAATGCAAAATAATTCAAGGCAAGGTACCATGGGCACTATGTTAAGGCAAGGCTAGGAAAGGCACAGAAAGGCACCAAAGGCACCAAGGTTAGGCAAGACAAGGCGCCATGGGTAACATGGTAAAGCAAGGCAAGGCATCTTGTCCACTATGGTAAGACAATGTAAGGCAAGGCATTATGGGCAAAGTGGTAAGGAAAGATAAGGCAAGGCAAGGCACCATGGGCACAATTGTAAGTTAAGGGAAGGTGTTGCACCATGGGAACCATGATAAGGCAAGGCAAGGCAAGTCACCATGGGCAGAATGGTAAGACAAGGCAAGTCAAGACAAGGCACCATGGGCACCATGGTAATGCACATCAAGGCAACACTGGCACCATGGTAGCACAAGGCAAAGCAATGCAAGGCAAGACACCATGGACACCATCATATGGAAAAGCAAGGCAATGCACCATGGCCACCATGGTAAGTCAAGGCATAATAATGCAATGTAAGGCACAATGGGCACAATGTTAAGGCAATGCTAGGTAAGGGAAGGCATCATGTGTACCATGGTAAGTCAAGTCAAGGCACCAGGGACCACAGTTTGGCAAGAGAAGGCAAGGCAAGGTACCACTGGCACCATGGTAAGACAAAGCAAGACAATGCAAAATAGGAACCACAGTAAGGCAAGGCAAGGCACCCCGGGTACCATGGTAAGGCAAGACAAGGCAAAGCAAGGCACCATGGGCACCATAATAAGGCAAGGCAAGGAAAGGAAGGCACAATGGGTACTATGGTAAAATAAGGCAAGGCAGGGCAAGGCCCATGGGCACTATGAAAACGCAAACAAAGCATGGCAAGGTAAGCAATGAACCATGGACACCATGGTAAGGCAAGGCAAGGCACCATAGGAACCATGGTATTGCAAGGCAAGGCATCATGGGCAGCATGGTAAGTTAAGGCACATCAAGGCAGGGGACCTTGAACACCATGTTGAGGAAAATTTATTCAAGGCAAGGAACCATGGAAACCATGGCAAGGTAAGGGAAGGCAAGGCAGGGTAAGACACCATGGGTACTATGGCAAGATAAGGCAAGGCAAGCCAAGGTACCATGGGCACAATGGTAAAGCATGACAAGGTAAGGAATGACAAGGCAAGAAAAGGCAACATGTGTATCAAATTAGGGCAAGGCAAGGCAAAGTGAGACCATGTATCGTTAGCGCCAATGTAAGGTAAGGCAAGGCAAGTCACTATGGGCAACATGATAAGGCAAGGCATGGCAAGGCACTATGTGTAACATGGAAAGGCAAGGCAAAGCACATTGGGAACCACAGTAAGGTAAGGCAAGGCAACACAAGGCAGTATGGGCACCATGGTAAGGCAAGGAAAGTCAAGGCAAGTCACCATGTGCATCTATGGTAAGGCAAGCCAAGGCACTATGGTCACCATAGTAAGGCAAGGCAAGACAAAAAACCATGGGCACCATAGTAACCCAATACAAGCCAAGGTGAGGCACCATGGGAATGCAAGGCAAGGCAAGCCTAGGCAATATGGACACCATGGTAATGCAAGACAAGACAAGGCAAGGCACCATAGTCAGCATGTTAAGGCCATGCTAGGAAAGGCATGACAAGGTACCACAGGCACCATGGTTAGGCAAGGCAAGGCAAGGCACAATGGGCACCATGCTAAGGCAAGGCAAGGCACCATGGGCACCATCATAAGGGAAGGGATGGCAAGGCATCATGGGCACATTGGTAAGGAAAGATAAGGCAAGGCACAACAGACACCATGGTAAGGCAAGGAAAGGCAAGGCACCATGGGCACCATGTTGACTCTAGGCATGGCAAAGCACCATGGGCAGAATGGTAAGGCAAGGCAAGGCTAGACAATGCAAGGCACCCTGGGATACATGGTAGAGCAAGGCAAGGAAGGGAAGGCAAGTCACAATGGGCTCCATGCTAAGGTAAGGCAAGGCACCATGGGCACCATAGAAACACAAGGCAAAGTCCGACAAGGGAAAACAGAAAGGGCACCATCATAAGGCAAGGCATGGAAGGGAAAGGCAATGCACTATGTGCACCATGGTAAGTCAAGGCACAGCAAGGCAATGCAAAGAACAATGGGCACCACGTTAAGACAATGCTAGGCAAAGGAAAGCACCATGGGCACCATGGTAAGGCAAGGCAAGGAAAGGCAAGGCAGAATTGGCACTATGGTAAGACAAGGCAAGGCAAGGCAAAATGGGAAATATTGTAAGGCAAGGTAAGGCATGGCAAGACAAGGCACCATGGTAGGGAAAGGCAAAACAGTGCAAGACACCATGGGCACTATTGTAATGCAAAACAAGGCAAGGCAAGGCATCATGGCACCTTGGTAAAACAAGGCAAGGCAAGGTCAGGCAAGGAAAGGCAATGCAAGGCACAATGGACACCATGGTAATGCAAGGCAAGGCAAGGGAAGGCAATATGGACACCAAGGTTAAACAAGGTACAGCAAGGAAAGGAAAAGTAAGGCACCATGGGCCCCATGGTAAGGCAAGGCAAGTAATCATGGGCAACATGTTACAGCAAGGCAAGTCACCAAGGGCACAATGATAAGGCAAGGCATGGCAAGGAAATGCATCATAGGAACCATGATATCACAAGGCACCATGGACATCATGGTTAGGCAAGGCAAGTTATGGCAAGACAAAACATAATGGGCACCATGGTAAGGCAAGGCACCATGGGCATTATTGTAAGACAAGTCAAGGCAATGCATGGCTAGGCAAGGCACCATGGTCACCATAGTAAGGCAAGGCAATTTAAGGCACATGGGCCACCATGGTAATGCAAGACAAGGCAAGGCACCATGGACACCATGGTAGGACAAGACAAGGTAGGGCAGTATGGGCACCATGGTAAGGCAAAGCAAAACAGGGAAAGGAAAGGCACCATGGGCACCATAGTAAAGCATGTCAAGGCAAGCAGGACATTATGGGCACCATGTTAAGACAGGGCAAGGCAAGAAACCACTGGCACCATGGTAGGGCAAGGCAAGACAAGTCAATGAAATGAACGGCACCATGGGCAGCATGGTAAGAAAAGGCAAGGCAGGGCAGTGGAAGGCACCATGGAAAACATGGTAAGTCATTGCAAGGCACCATTGGCACTATGGTAAAGGAAGACAAGCAAGGCTAGTCACCATGGACACTATGTAAGGCAAGGCAAGACAAGGCATCCTGGGCACCATGGTAAGGCAAGGCAAGGCACCATGGGCACCATGGTAAAGTAAGTCAAGGCACCATAAGCACCATGGTAATGCAAGGCAAGGTAAGGCAAGCAACGTGGGCACCATGGTATGGCAAACTAAAGCACCATGGGCACCATGGTAAAGAAAAAAGACAATGCAATGCATGGCACCATGGGCACCATGGTAGGGCAAGGGAAGTCACGGTAAGGCAATGCAAGGCACCATGGGCACAATGATAAGACAAGGCAAGACAAGTCACCAAGGGCACCATGGTAGGGCAAGTCACCATGGAAACCATGATACTGCAAGACAGCACATGGCAAGGCATTCACAATAGGCACCATGGTAAGGCAAGGCAAGACAGCATGTGAACCATGGTAAAAAAATAGTCAATGCAATGAAAGGTAAGGAAAGCAAAGGCACCATGGGCTCCATTGTTAAGCAATGCAAGGCACCATAGGCATCATGGTAAAGCAAGGCAAGACAAGGCAACATGTGCACAATTGTGAAGCAAGGCAAGGTAAGATGAGGCACCATGGGCATCATGGTAAGAGAAGGTAATGCAATGAAAGGCTTGATGAGCACAATGATAAGGCAAAGCACCATGAGCACCATGGTAAGGCAATGCAAGACAATGCACCTTAGGCACCATGGTAAGGTAAGACATGGTATGGCAAGGCACTTTCGGCACAATTGTAAGGCAAAACAAGACAAGAAAAGGTATGGCAATGCACTATAAGCACCATGGTAAGGCAAGGAAATGCAAGACAAGGCACCATAGGCACCATGGTAATAAAAGGTAAGGCAAGGCAACACAGGGAACATTGTAAGGCAAGGCAAGGTAAGTCAAACACCATGGGCACCATGGCAAGGCTAGGCTAGGGATGGCAAGACACAATGGGGACCACGATACAGAAAGGCACATCAAGGCAAAGCAAGGTATCTTGGGCACCACGGTACTGAAAGGCAAGGCAAGGCAAGTCATAATGGGCACCATGCTAAGGCAATACTATAGAAGGTAAGGGAATGCACTGTGTGCAGCATGGTAATGTAAGGCAAGGCAAGGTAAGGCACCATGGGCATTGTGGTCAGGTGAGGCAATGCAAGGCAAGGCACCATAAGCACCATAGTAAGGCAAGACAAGTCAAGGCAAGTAAAATCAAGGCACCATGGGAACAATCATAAAGCAAGGCAAGGTGAGGCAAGGCAAAACTCCATGGGCACCATGGCTAGGAAAGGAAAGCAATGGAAGTGAAGGCACCCTAGGCACCATGGTAAGGCAAGGCAATGCAAGACCTGAAAAAAAAACCATGGGTAGAATGATAAGGCAAGGTAAGGTAAGGCATTGCAATGAATGATGGGCACAATGGTAAGGCTAGGTAAGGCAAGGCAGGGCAAGGCAAGGCAATTCACCATGGGCAAAATTGTAGGGCATGGCAAGGAAAGTCAAGTCACCATGGGTAAAATGGTAAGGAAAGACAAGGTAAAGCAAGGCACCATGGACACCACAGTAAGGCAATGCAAGGTGAGGAGAAACTCCATTAGCACCAAGGGAAGGCAATGCAAGTCACCTTGGGCACCATGGAAAGGCAAGGCAAGGCACCATGTGAAACATTGTAGAGTAAAGGAAGGCAAGGCAAGGCAAGGACCATGAGCACCATGGTAAGGCAAGGCAAGGCAAGGCACTCAGATACCATGGTAATGCAAAGGAAGGAAAGCAAGGCACCACGGGCATTATTTTAAGTGAAGGCAAGGCATGGCAAAGAACAGGGGCACCATGGTAAGGCCAAACAAGGCAAGGCAAGGCATGGCAATGCACCATGGGCATCATGGTAAAAAAAGGAAATGCAAGATAAGACACTCTGGTCACCATGGTAAGGCAAGGTAAGGCACCACGGGATCCATGGTAAGGCAAGGCAAGGGAAGACACCATGGACACTATGGAAATGTTAGGCTATGGAAGGCAAGGCACAATGGGCATCATGGTAAGGAAAGGCAAGTCAAGGCAAACCAAGGCACCATGGGCACCACAGTAAGGTAAGGCAAGTCAAGGCAAGATGCAATGGGCACCATGTTAAGGCAAGGTTAATGAAGGCAAGGCAATGCACCATGGGCATCATGGTAAAGTCATGCAAGGCAAGGAATGGGCACCATGGTTAGGCAGGGCAATGCAAGGGAAGGCAAGGTACCATAGTAAGGCAAGACAAGGCAAGGCAAGTGAAGTCAAGACATGATGGGCACCATGGTAAGGCAAGGCAACACAAGACAAGGCAAGGTACCATGAGCAGAATGGAAGGCAAGGTAAGGTAAGCCAAGGAAAGACATTATGGACACCATGGTAGGGCAAGGTAAGGAAAGGCAGAGCAATGCAAGGCAAGGGAATTCACCATGGGTACAATGGTAAGGCAGGGCAGGGGAAGGCAAGTCATCATGGGTAAAATGGTAAGGAAAGGAAAGGCAAGCCAAGGCAAGGCACAATGGGCACCACTGTAGCCTTACTACAAATCTCCATGTGCAACATAGTAAGGCAAGGCAAGGCAAGGACTACGGGAAGTATGGTAAGGGAAGACAACGCAAGGCAAGGAAAGGCACCATGTTAACGAAAGGAAAGGCAAGGCAAGTCACCATGGGCACTATGGTAAGGCAAGGTATGGCAAAGCAATAAAAGGCAAGGCACAATGGGCTCCACGGTAAGGCAAGGCAAGACAAGGCACCATGGACACATGGTAAGGCAAGGCTAGTGAAGGCAAGGCACAATGGTTACCATCAAATGGAAAGGCAAGGCAAGGTGTCATGGGCACCATGGAAAGGAAAGGGAAGGCAAGGCATCGTGGGCATCATGATAAAGCAAGGCAAGGCATGGCATGATGGGTACCATGGTAAGGAGATATAAGTCTCCATGTGCATCATAGTAAGGCAAGGCCAGGCAAAGGAAAACCCATGGGCACAATTTAAAGGCAAGACAAGGCAACATGGGCACCATGGTAACACAGGGCAAGGCAAGGCACCAGGGGCACAATGGTAATGCACAGCCAGGCAAGGCAATGCAAAGTGCATTGATCAGACTGGTAATGCAAGGCAAGGAAAAGAAAAGCAAGGCAAGACACCATAGGCACCATGGTAAGGCAAGGCAAGGAAAGGAAAGGCACCTTGTTCACCATGGTAAGGCAAGACAAGGCATCATGGGAATCATGGTAAGGCAAGGCAAAACACAGAAGGAAAACATGGGCACCATGGTAAGTCAACAAAAGTCACCATGGAAGCCATGGTAAGGCAAGGAAAGGCAAAGCTCCATCAGCATCATGGTAAGGCAAGAGAAGGTGAGGCAAGGCAAGGCACCATGAGCAGCATGGTAAGGGAAGGCAAGAAAAGGCACCAGGGCACCATGGTAATGCAAGGGAAGGAAAGGCAAGAAAAGGCACCATTGACACCATAGTAAGGCAAGGTATAGCAAAGCAAGAAAAGGCAAGGCGCAATGAGCCTCATGGTAAGGCAAGGCAAGGCAAGGCACCATAGGCACCATGGTAATGCTAGGTAAGGCAAGGCCAGGCAAGGCAATTCACCCTGGGCACAATGGTAATGGAAAGCAAGGGTAGGCAAGGCACAATGGGTAAAATTATAAGGCAAGGTAAGGCAAGGCAAGGCAAGACACCATGGGCAACAAGACATGGCAAGGCAAGGAAAGGCAAATCACCATGGGCACAATCACAAGGCAAGACCATAAAGCCACAATGGGAAAGATGGTAAGGCAGGGCAAGGCAAGAACAGCACCATGGGCACCATGGTAAGGCAAGGCAAATAATGACAAGACACCATGGGCAACATGGTAAGGCAAGATAAGGCAAGGCATGGCACCATGTGCACCTTGTAAGGCAAAGCAAGGCACCATGGGAACAGTGGTAAAGTAAGGCAAGGCAGGGCACAATGGGCACCATGATAAGGCAAGGGAAGTGAAGGCAAGGCACAACAAGGCAAGGCTAGGTACTCTGGGCACCATGACAAGACAAGGCAAGTCATGGCACCATGGTCTTCATTCTAAGGCAAGGCAAGAAAAGGTAAGACAAGGCTAGGAAAGGCACCAAGGGCAACAGGGTACGCCCAGGAAAGGCAAGGCATATACGGCAATGCAAGGCATGGCAGGACAAGACACCTTGGGAACCAGGGTAAGGCAAGGCTGGGCAAGGCATGATGGGAACCATGGTAATGCAAGACTAGGCAAGGCGAGGCAGCATGGACATCATTTTAAGGTAAGGCAAAACAAGCAATGGCACCATGGGCACCATAGTAAGCCATGGCAAGGCACCATGAGCAACATGGTAAGGCAAGGCAAAGCAAGGCAGGGCACACTTGACACCATGGAAAAACAAGGAAAGGCACAGCAGCATGGGCCACAAAAAAAGGCAAGGCAAGACATGGCACCATGGGCACCATTGTTAGGTAAGGCAAGGAAATTAAAGACACAACAGGCCCCAAGGTTAGGCAAGGAAAGGCATTGCACCATGGGCACCATGGCAAGACAAGACAAGGCAAGACAACCTTGGGCTCTATTGTAAGGCAAGGGAAGGCATGACAAGGCAAGGCACCATGGGCACCATGGTAAGGCAAGTCAAGGCAGAGCACAGCAAGTCCAGGAAATGTTGGCACCATGGTAAGTCTAGAGAAGACAAGGCAAGGCATCATGGGAACTATGGTGAAGCACAGCAAGGCAAGGCAAAGCACCTTGGACATTATGGTGATGTAAGGCAAGGGAAGGCACCATGGGCATGATGATAAGGAAGGAAAGGCAGTGTACCATGGGCACAATTTTAAGGCAAAGCAAAGCAAGAAAAGGGAAGGCAAAATGTTCACCATGGTAAGGCAAAGTAAGGCAAGGCAAGTCAAGGCAACATGGTTAAGCAAAGCAAGGCCAGACAAGGAAGGCATTGCAAGGCATCATGGGCAACGTGGTTAGGCAAGGAAAGCAATGGAAGGCCCCTTTGGCACTATGGTAACACAAGGCAGGTTAAGGCAAGGCACAGCAAGGCACCATGGGACGTCAAATCATGGATGGAAAGGCACAATGGGCACCATGATAAAGCAAGGCAAGCAAGGCCCCAGGGGAACTATTTTAAAGCAAGACAAAGTAAGGCACCATGGGAACCATAAGATGGCAAATAAGGGCTCCATGGTAAGGCAAAGCAAGGCAAGGCAAGGCACCTTGGGTACCATGGTAAAGCAATGCAAAACCAGGCAAGGCAAGTTAATACACCATGGGCACCATGATAAAGCCAGACACCTCACTATGGGTAACAAGGTAAGGCAAGACAAGGTAAGGTAAGGCACAACGGTGCCTTATAAGGCTCCCTTGTAAGGCAATGGTAAGGCAAGGAAAGTCACAATGGGCTTCATAATAAAACAAGGCAAGGCACTATAGGCTCCTTTGAAAAGTGAGACACCATTGGC
>JAPYYA010005739.1:0-10504 GCA_028533165.1 Leontopithecus rosalia | reverse complement strand
ATGCATGAGGCCAACAAACATATGAAAAAATGCTCATCATCACTGGTCATTAGAGAAATGCAAATCAAAACCACATTGAGATACCACCTCATGCCAGTTAGAATGGCGATCATTAAAAAATCTGGAGACAACAGATGCTGGAGAGGATGTGGAGAAATAGGAACACTTTTACACTGCTGGTGGGAGTATAAATTAGTTCAACCATTGTGGAAGACAGTGTGGCGATTCCTCAAGGATCTAGAACTAGAAATTCCATTTGACCCAGCAATCCCATCACTGGGTATATATCCAAAGGATTATAAATCATTCTACTATAAGGACACATGCACACAAATAATGTTCATTGCAGCACTGTTTACAATAGCAAAGACCTGGAACCAACCCAAATGCCCATCCATGATAGACTGGACTGGGAAAATGTGGCACATATACACCATGGAATATTATTCAGCAATCAACAATGATGAGTTTGTGTCCTTTGTAGGGACATGGATGAATCTCAAACCATCATTCTCAGCAAACTGACACAAGAACAGAAAATGAAATACCGCATATTCTCGCTCATAGGCGGGTGATAAAAAATGAGAACACATGGACACAGGGAAGGGAGTACTACACACTGGGGTCTATTGGGGGGAATAGGGGAGGGACAGCATGGCGGGGGAGCTGGGGAGGGATAGCCTGGGGAGAAATGCCAAATTTGGGTGAAGGGGAGGAAGGCAGCAAAACACACTGCCATGTGTGTACCTATGCAACTGTCTTACAAGTTCTGCACATGTACCCCAACACCTAAAATGCAATTAAAAAAATTGAGGTAGTGATAGTGAAAAAGTACATTAGTAGTTACATATGAAAAAATATATATATATATACAAAGTCTTTTTCTACTCTGTTATAAAATATATATACCTGCTATATGTACTCTATTATAAAATATATTCAAAATCTATTTGGACTCTGTTATAAAAAATATACATACTCTGTTTGTACTCCATTACACAAAATATAAAAACTCTGTTATAAAAAATATACAAAGTCCTTTTGTTCTCTGTTGTAAAATATATATATCTGTATGTACTCTCTTATGAAACATATGCAAATACTCTTTATATTCTGTTATAAAAAATATACATACTCTGTACTCCATTATACAAGTCAAAAAATTCTCAAAATACTCTGTTTTAAAAACTATACAAAGTCCTTTTGTACCATGTTATAAAATATATACATCATCTATATGTACTCTCATAAAATATATGCAAATTCTATTTGTACTCTGTTATAAAAAATATACATACTCTGTTTGTACTCCGCTATACAAAATATAAAAACTCTCAAAATACTCTGTTATAAAAAATATAGAAAGTCATTCTCTACTCTGTTATAAAATATATACACTGTCTATATATACTCTCTTATAAAATACATGCAAATTCTATTTGTACTCTGTTATAAAAAATATACATACTCTGTACTCCATTATACAAAATATACAAACTCTCAAAACACTCTGTTTTAAAAAATATACAGTCATTTTGTACTGTTACAAAATATATACACCGTATATATGTACTCTCTTATAAAATATATTCAAATTCTATTTGTACCCTGTTATAAAAAATACACATACTCTGTTTGTACTCCATTATACAAAATATAAAACCTCTCAAAATACTCTGTTCTAGAAAATATAGAAAGTCCTTTTGTACTCTGTTATAAAATATATACACCGTCTATATGTACTCTCTTATAAAATATATGCAAATTCTATTTGTACTCTGTAATAAAAAAATACATACTCTGTTTGTACTCCATTATACAAAATATAAAAATTTTCAAAATACTCTGTTATAAAAAATATACAAAGTCCTTCTGTATTCTGCTGTAAAATATATACACCATCTATATGTACAATCTTACAAAATATATGCAAATTCTATTTGTACTCTGTTATAAAAAAAATACATACTCTGTTTGTACTCCATTTTACAAAAGACAAAAACTCGCAAAATACTTTGTTATAAAAAATATACCAAGTCTTTTGTACTCTGTTATAAAATATGTACACCATCTACATGTACTCTTTTAAAATATATTCAAATTCTATTGGTACTCTGTTATAAAAAATATACATACCCTGTTAGTACTCCATTATACATAATACAAAAACCCTCAAAATACTCTGTTATAAAGAATATAATAAGTCCTTTTGCACTGTGTTATAAAATATATACACCTTCTAGATATATTCTCTTATAAAATATATTCAAATTCTATTGGTACTCTGTTATAAAAAATATACATACCCTGTTTATATTCCATTATACAAAATATAAAAACTCTCAAAATACTCTGTTTTAAAAAATATACAAAGTCCTTTTGTACTCTTTTATTAAATTATACACCCTCTAGATGTACTATCTTATAAAATATATTCACATTTTATTTGTATTCTGTTATTAAAAAAATACACATATTCTGTTTGTACTCCATTATGCAGAACATAAAAATTCTCAAAATACTGTTATAAAAAATATACAAAATTCTTTGGTACTCTGTTATAAAATAAATACTCCATGTATATATATTTTCTTATAAAATATATGCAAATTCTATTTGTACTCTGTTATAAAAAATATACATACTCTTTTTATACTCCATTACAAAAAATATGAAAACTCTCAAAATACTCTGTGATAAAAAACATACAAAGTCCTTTTGTACTCTGTTACAAAATATATACACCGTCTATATTTACTCTTATAAAATATATGCAAATTCTATTTGTACTTTGTTATTAAAAATATATATATACTCTGTACTCCATTAAATAAATTTTTAAAACTCTCAACAAACTCTGTTATAAAAAATATAGAAAATCCTTTTGTACTCTGTTATAACATATATACACCATTTACATGCACTGTCTTATAAAATATATGCAAACTCTATTGGTACTCTGTTATAAAAAATATACATACCCTGTATATTTTGTATACAAAATATACAAACTTTCAAAATACTCTGTTATAAAAAATATATAGTCTTTTTGTACTCTGTAATAAAATATATACACTGCCTAGCTGTACTCTTTCATGTAATATATTCAAATTCTGATTCTACTATGTTATAAAAAAAATACATACCCTGTTTATACTCCATTATACAAAATATAAAAACTCTCAAAACACTCTGCTATAAAAAATATACAAAGACCTTTTGTTCTCCATTATAAAATATACACCGTCAAGATGTACTCTATTATATAATATACTCAAATTCTATTTCCACTCTGCAATTAAAAATATACATACCCTGTTTGTACTCCATTATACAAAATATAAAAACTGTCAAAATACTCTGTGATTAAAAATATAGAAAGTCCTTTTGTTCTCTGTTATATAATATATACACCATCTATATGTACTCTCATAAAATATATGCAAATTCTATTTGTACTCTGTTATAAAAAATATACATTCTCGGCCGGGCGTGGTGGCTCAAGCCTGTAATCCCAACACTTTGGGAGGCCGAGGAGGGTGGATCACGAGGTCAACAGATCGAGACCATCCTGGTCAACATGGTGAAACCCCGCCTCTACTAAAGTTACAAAAAATTAGCTGGGCCCGGTGGCGCGTGCCTGTAATCCCAGTTACTCGGGAGGCTGAGGCAGGAGAATTGCCTGAACCCAGGAGGCGGAGGTTGCGGTGAGCCGAGATCGCGCATTGCACTCCAGCCTGGGTAACAAGAACGAAACTCGGTCTCAAAAAAATAAAAATAAAATAAAATAAAATAAAAAAATATATATATATATATACAAAATCCTTTTGTACTCTGTTATAAAATATATTCATCATCTATGTTTACTTTCTTATAAAATATATGCAAATTCTGTTTGTACTCTGTTATAAAACACATACATACTCTGTTTGTACTCCATTATACAAAATATAAAAACTCTCAAAATACTCCATTATAAAATAAATACTAAGTCCTCTTTTACTCTATTTAAAAATATATACACCGTCCATATATACTCTTATAAAATATATGCAAATTATATTTTTACTCTGTTATAAATATATACATACTCTGTACTTCATTATACAAAATGTGAAAATTTTCAAAAATACTCTGTTATAAAAAATATACAAAGTCCTTTTGTACTCTGCTGTCAAATATATACACCATCTATATGTACTCTCTTATAAAATAAGTGCAAATTCTATTTGTACTCTGTTATAAAAAATATACATACTGTGTCTGTACACCATTACAAAAAATAAAAAAACTCTCAAAACACTCTGTAATAAAAAGCATACAAAGTCCTTTTGTACTCTTTTGTAATATATACACACCGTCTATATGTACTTTATTATAAAATATATGCAAATTATATTTCTACTCTGCTATAAATAATATACATACTCTGTATTCCATTATACAAAATATAAAAACCCTCAAAATACTCTGTTATAAAAAATATACAAAGTCCTTTTGTACTCTCTTTTAAAATATATACACCTTCTAGATATATTCTCTTATAAAATGTATTCAGATTCTATTTGTACTCTGCTATAAAATATATACATACCGTGTTTGTACTCCATTATGCAAAATATACAAATTCTCAAAATACTGTCATAAAAAATATACAAAGTCCTTTTGTATTCTGTTATAAAGTATATACATTGTCTAGATGTACTCTCTTATAAAATATATTCAAATTCTATTTGTACTCTGCTTTAAAAAAATATACATACACTGTTTGTACTCCATTATACAAAACATGAAAACTTTCAAAATACTGTTATAAAAAATATACAAAGTCCTTTTGTACTCTGTTATAAAATATATACACCTTCTAGATATATTATCTTATAAAATGTATTCAGATTCTATTTGTACTCTGCTATAAAAATATAAATACCCAGTTTGTACTCCATTATAAAAAACATGAAAACTCTCAAAATACTCTGTTATAAAAAAATTCAAAGTCCTCTTGTACTGTTATAAAATGTATACATGTCTAAATGTACTCTCTTATAAAATATGTTCAAATTCTATTTGTACTCTCTTATAAAAAATATACATACTCTGTTGATACTCCATTATACAAAATATAATAACTCTAAAAATGCTCTGTTATAAAAAATATACAAAGTCTTTTTTACTCTGTTATAAAATACATACACTGTCTAGATGTACTCTCATAAAATATATTCAAATTCTGTTTGTACTCTGTTATAAAAAATATACATTCTCTGTACTCCATTATACAAAATATTAAAACTGTCAGAATACTGTGTTATAAAAAATATACAAAGTCCTTTTGTACTCTGTTATAAAATATATATGCCATCTGTATGTACGCTCTTATAAAATATATCCAAATTCTATTTGTACTGTGTTGTAAAAAATATACATACTCTGTTTGTACTCCATTATACACAATATAAAAACTCTCAAAACACTCTGTTATAAAAAATATACAAAGTCCTTTTGTACTCTGTTATACAGTGTCAAAATTCCAGATTTAAGTTGTGTTTTGTGACTGTGTGTGTGTCCAGAACAGCTTTGGTCTCAAGGTTGATTTGAGAATAGATATCAAGAGAGAGCAGATGGCCTGGTGTGGTGTCTCACACCTGTCATCCCAGCATTTTGGGAGGCCAAGGCAAGCAGATCACCTGCGGTCAGAAGTTTGAGACCAGCCTGGCCAACATGGTGAAACTCCATCTCTACTAAAAATACAAGAATTAACCAGGCATGGTGGCACATGTCTGTAATCCCAGCTGCTCAGGAGGCTGAAGCAAGAGAATTGCTTGAACCCAGGAGGCGGAGGTTGCAGTGAGCTGAAATCACGCTACTGCACTCCAGCTTGAGTGACAGAGTGAGACGCCATCTCAAAAAAAAAAAGGAAAGAAAAGAAAAGAAAGAACGAGTGCAGGCAGTTAATCATATTAGAGAATTCAAACTGAAGAGTTAAATGTAGCTCAAGGTTGGAGAGGAGTCAGAACCTGTCCTCTGCCCTGGAGAAACCCTTTGCACCAGGATGCCAATCACCACACATCACCTGTGTGAGTTACTGGACCAAGACGACCAAGGTTCACATTTTTCTGAATCCTTCCAGCTGCTGTCACAGCGCTGAATACAAGGTAGGTCTTTAAGCAAGAGTTGTTCACTGCTTGAAGCATCATTTGGGTACTTGGAGACTAATAAACAAGTATAGAAAACTGTGTATGTCAGTCAGGATTTTAACTGCAGACAACAGAATCCATTCTAGCTAATAAAAAATTTGAAGGCTAGAGAATCTCTGAAAGGCTAGAGAACAAGTTTAGAGGCCGTGTGGTAAGGAACAAGGCCAACATATCTCACTAAAGAGGTCCAGTAGAGACACCTCTGCCACCTTCTGGGCACTATCACAACAGCTGGCACCACCCACCCATTGATGCTGAACATTGCTGCCTCTGGAGGTTGGTACTGCCACACTTACCTTGATGGATTCCATGCAGTAACACTGGCTTCTTCCAAGTCAAATGCTGACCTGTGTGTATTTGATTGACTGAGCCCTCGTCTCTAGCCACAAATGAGGTCAGAAAAGTGAGAATCTTTCTTCCACTGTGAGAGAAAGTAACTGAAAAGATGGGGCACTTTCCAAAAAAAGAGAAAGGTATTCAAAGGTGCTAGGTCAAGAAGGAAATCCACTACACCTCACCCACCACTCTCCAGTGCCCTCCTCCACTGCACGATGGTTTCCATCCCTGAATACCTGTGAGCCCTGACTTGTGCCTGCATAGTTAGTGGCATCATAGTAAAGGCTACAGGCTGAACACCCAGCCAGAGAGGCATAGGTTAGAAGAAGAGTCTCAGTGGGAGATAAAATTCTCAGGGCCTCCTGTGATGGGGGCCACTGCCTGAGTTCAAGGTTATATCCCCTCAAACCACCTAGACCAGTATTGTCCAGTAGAAATGTATGAGCTACAAATGCAAGCCACACGTGCACTTTAGAATTGTCTAGTAGCCACATTTTATAAAGAAACAGAAATAGATGAAGTCCATTTGAATAATAGATTTTATGTAGCCTAATATATCCAAAATATTAACATATCAATAGGTCATCAATATAAAGGAAAATTTTGAATAAACTGTATGATCCTTTTTTTCATACTAAGTCTTTGAAACCCAGTGTGAACCTTACACCTATTGGCCTAACCACATTTTCAGTGCTCAAGAGCCATATGTGGCAAGTGGATCCCACGTGGGACAGTGGAGATATTCCTTTCCAGATGACAATACCCATGCTGAGCCCTCCTCCTCTTCAGCTGTGAGCTGCTTGCCACACTTGTGGTAGGGCAGCCATTTCGAGAACCCATATTTCTATAATGTAATGTAGTGTGGTGAGGAAATGTTGCTTGATTCTGTTTAGGAGTTAAGCTGAGTTACGAAGTTTCCCACTCTAGTCCTCAGTCCTCCTGGCTCCCTGGGAAGTCTATGATTGTGCTCTCACTTTACTGCTGCCCTGCTGCTAATTCCTCCATGACCTTACCTTCCCCAGGGCTAGGGCTCAGGCACTCACCTCAGATGCAAACTTTAAAGGGATGCCAAAAAACTCAGTCATCGAGATCAATACTTTAATGCAATATTTATTAAAATTAAAATCACTGAGAAAATCTATGATGAAGATAATATCAATTATTTTAAATGATAACAAGGTCCAACCAGGGCAGTTTTAGGGTGAGGCAAGTGAGTTGGGTGGTGGGAGAACAGGGACTGGCATTCCCCTTCCCATTTACTCAAGTGTCTCTAGACACTCTCCTAGCACATAGTAAGTGCACAATATGTATTTCTGGGGAAATGAATAAATGAATGACCAAAAAAGTCCTCTCTGTCTGATTCTTTATTATTTAGTGTCAAATTCAGTTTTAATGAAATACAGTAACATATTGGTGTGATACAATTGCAATCAAAATCCTACTGGATTTGTTTTAACTTGACAGATTGACTCTCGAATTTACGTTGAAGAATGAGTAGGTGAGAACAGTGAACAAGAACACGCAAGAAAAAGACTTCTTTTAGTAAGCAAGAAAAAAATCTTAGGGAATGGTAGCACTGTTTGGTTTCTGCTCCTTGTCTGGGCAGTCCTTGGCCCCAGCTCCTGCACAGCCATGCCCCTGCAGCGGTTCTCTCACATGGGGCAAATCATACAGCCAGGGAAGGGACCTCCTTCCCCTCCCAAGCTGATCTTGTCAGGTAAGACATAGTTAAACAGACAAGGGCCTTGAAGGGGGAAAGAAGGAAAAGAATGCTCCCAAAGTGCAGCCCATAGCCTGAGGAGTTTCTGAAATTGGGGAAGTAAGTTCCAGAGGTCCCAGTCCTGCCGACCTTTAGCACCCCTCTTCTACCCCTAGACCACCCCCAGGTCCTGGCCACCTAGGTCCAGCCCTCTGGTAGCCTTGTCTTGCCCATGTCTCCCTTCTGGCAGCATCTGTTGGGTCACTCCTTTGTCTCCCACTTCCTGAACACCTCTAGCTGCCCGCACAGAGTGGATCTCAAAACCCAAGCCAAGGACAGAGCTCTGCTTGGTCCCACTTTATTGCTCATACTTCTCTCTACCCTTAGTGCCCTGTCCTCTCCCCCAACACACATACGTGCACACACACACACAGACACACACACACACACAGAGATGCACATACACATGCACACACTCACACACGTGTCCCCACTTCCCTCTTTCTTGGTCTGTCTGTCCCAGCCAGTCTAGCTAGTTGTTCCTCTTTCTCTCTATCCCATCATCCATGATACATTTGCATTCATGAGCATGCACTTGCCAAAACACTACCCTGCAGGGTTCCCTTTCTGCAGAGGGAAGCCTGGAATGGTGGGGCCTGAGGTCGAGAGTCATGTAACAAGCTGCAAGTTTAAGAGCTCCAGCGAGTGAGCTGGACTGACTAGGGAGGGCCGGGGAGGGCCGTGTCAGAACAGAAGCCTCTGTCAGGAGCTGGACCTCTCAGCCACAAGGACCATTCAGATCCTTGGGTTGTGTGTGAAGGGTGTTGGTGCTGCTCAGCTGCCTCATCAAAGAATGTGAGTGGCAGAAAAGAGACTCTAAGAATCAACCAGCGGAACTTTAACATTGGAAATCCACTAGCACCTCTCAGGACATGTCCCAGCATCCCCATGTCATCTCATGCTCTCATTTCCTCCAGCACCAGAGGTAGAAATGGGATAGGAGACAAGGGGCTAGATTCCTTCCTCTAGGCTGGGGTACGCATTTCCTTCCTTTCTTCCCTGGAGGTGAGGAGGCTTCACCTTGGGGTGGCCTCTGCCTTCCAGCTTCTTGGCCATTCAAGGTATGCCCTGCCATATACAAAAGTTCATGGTTGTGGCTTGGGCCTTCCCTAGCCAAAGTGATTGGGACCCTCAGAGCGAAGCCCTGTGTATGGACCAGGCTCTCTGAAACCGCACTCATGAGTCCTGAGAATGCCCCAAGGCCTCTGCTATGCTGTTTCCTCTTCTTTCCCCTTCCTCCTCCACTCCCCTTCTCCTTGTACCAGATACCATGGCACAGTCCTGAACAACCTCGGTGCCTTCCTGCATCATCCACATCCAAGGCAACGTTGGTGAAAGGAAAACTGATCCAAGAACAATTGCCAGCTAACATGTTACTGTGATTATTGAAGTCATTCTGTGCTTTATGGGAAGAAAACATCACTAACTTGTTAAACGGGTCTTATTTGGGTCTAACAGGATTAGTCTTCCATCATCTTCCTTCCTACAAAGACAACTGGAACTTTCCAGAGCGAAGACCTTTCCATCCCCTTTGCCAGTCTTTCTCTGTTCCATCGAAGCTTGCCTATCATGTGTTCACATTGTCAGAACTTTACCTGGTATCTTATCAGCTGATTAATAAAGCAGTGATTTTCAAACTGATCTGTAATACAATTTAATATTAATATCTTGCCTATGTATAAAATGCTTGCATTATTTTTAAAACTATAATTTTTAAAAGCAAACACATTCCAATAATTACAAACAAAATGGCACCACCATTATAATATGCAGGTCGGCATATTTTGCCAAACTTTGAAATTAAGTGTCTCCTGCTGTCTCTAAAAGTACCTTTGAGCTTCTTATGAATCAGCCCTTGATCAGAAAGGAATACTTAGTGTGAGTCTAGAAAAATATCCAGGCCTGCACACATCTGTTCACATACACTAGCCCAGGTGGGCCCAGACCTGAGCCTGGATGCTCTGCATTTAAGAATCTGTCACAAAAACACAGCTACAAACCAGGAATTGAGACAGCATGTTACAAAAATCGTCACTGGAAATGACCACTTTGGGGCTTTTCTTTTTTTTTTTTTTTTATTTTTAAATTTTTATTGCATTTTAGGTTTTGGGGTACATGTGCAGAACATGCAAGATAGTTGCATAGGTAGACACGTGGCAGTGTGTTTTGCTGCCTTCTGCCCCCTCACCCATATTTGGCATTTCTCCCCATG
>JAPYYA010005738.1:0-10504 GCA_028533165.1 Leontopithecus rosalia | reverse complement strand
ATCTGGAGAACATCATTCTCAGCAAATTGACACAAGAACAGAAAATGAAATACCGCATACTCTCGCTCATAGGCGGGTGATGAAAAATGAGAACACATGGACACTGGGAAGGGAGTACTACACACTGGGGTCTATTGGGGGGAATAGGGGAGGGAGAGCGGAGCGGGGGGAGCTGGCGAGGGATAGCCTAGGGAGAAAATGCCAGATGTGGGTGAAGGGGAGGAAGGCAGCAAAACACACTGTCATGTGTGTACATATACAACTATCTTGCAAGTTCTGCATATGTACCCCAAAACCTAAAATGCAATTAAAAAAAAAAGAGGCCTGAGAGTTACCTTAACCAACGTTACTAGTGATGGGGATAGGCAGCAGTAGGAAAAAAGAAAAAATTTTAAAACCCATGACCAAAATGTGAAGGAAACTGAAATACAATGCTTAAATCTATACTCATGTTTCTGAGTAACACCATCATCTCTATCTGTACTTATATATTCAATTTTCAAACACTTGTTTTACTTTATTTTCAAATTTTTATCTTTTGAAACAGGGTCTCACATTGTCACCCAGGCTAGAGTGCAATGGCACGATCTTGATTCACTGCAGCCTCTGCCTCCCAGACTGAAGTGATCTTTCTGTCTCTCAGCCTTTTGAGTAGCTGGAACTAGAGGCGTGCGTCACCATGCCTGGATAATTTTGTATTTTTATAGAGACAGGGTTTTGCAATGGTACCCAGGCTAGTCTCAAACTCCTGGGCTCAAGTGATCCTCCTGTCTTGGTCTCCCAAAGTACTGGGATTACCCAGCCTCTTATTTTGCTTTATATTCTAGTGATGCTGAACTAAGTTCAGTTTTTTTTAGACTTTTATTTTTTTTTAAGAGACAGGGTCTTGCTCTGTCGCCCAGGCTGAAGTGCAGTGGTGTGATTATAGCTCATCTCACTGGAACCTTGAAATCCTGGGCTCAAGTGATCCTCCCATAGCACTGGAGTTATGGCAGAAGCCACTGTGCTCAGCCTTCTTAGACATTTTTAGCTAAAACTTTGAATTTACTCTTCTAGTTGTCAAGAGCGCCCTTTCTCCAAAAGGTAGCCTAGTAAACATCTATTCAAAAATTCACTTTCAGATACCACTTTCTTTTTATTATATGCAATTTTACAACAGTAATATTTGTTTTTAATCAGTAATATTACTATAGTATACTGTGGTTATTTATAAGCTGAGGTCACATTCAATTTGCATCTCTAAAACCTAGCCAATAGTTAGCACAGGTTCACCATCTGTATAATGAGGATACTCACAGTAGCTAACCTAACAGAGTTGCTGTGAATTTAAATGAGATCATTCAAGTAAAGGATTTTAGAATAGTATCTGACATGTAGACACTTGGTAAATATTAAGTGTTCATTCTTGTGATTAAGATTAATGTTCCCTATACAGATAAGTCTCAAAACCCAATGAAGATGAAACAAAGATTTCAATTTTAAAAATGGGTCAACGATTTGAAAGGACACTTTACCAAAGAAGACAGATTGAGAATAAACAATAGATTTGGTTCAATTCATTCACTTCAGAGAACAAAAAAATAAAAAAGAGAGAAAAAACAATAGAAAAGGTGCTCAGATTATTAGACATTAGGGAAATACAAATTCAAACCACAACAAGATATCAATCTACATTTATTTGGATGGTTAAAACATTTTAAAAATAAATATTTAATGCAAGAGAGGATATGGAGCAATGGGAACTCCTATACACTGCTGATGGAATGCAAAATGGTACAACCATTTTGGAAAACAGTTTGGTATTGTTTTATAAAGTTCAACATATGCTTAACATATGACCCTCAGCAATTTTACTCATATATTTATCCAAGAGAGTGAAAACATATGGTAACAACAACAAAAAGCTGTGTATACATGTTACAGAGGCTTTATTCGTAATTACAAAAACCTGGAAACCACCCAAATACCCTTTAACTTGTGAATACATAAACAATTTGTGGTCCATTCATATAATGGAATGTAACTCAGTAACATGAAGGAAAAAACTATTGATATAGGCAACAAAAATGTTTTATGCAAAACAGAAGTCAGACTAGTAACATAACATACTTCATGATCCCATCCATTCAACATTCTCAAAAATGCAAAACTGTAAAAAAAAAAAAAGTAATCATTGGTTGCCAGGATCTAGAGTTAGGGGAAAGATGGACTGCAAAGAGGGATGAGGGAATTTTGTGGGGAAGATGTCAATAATCCATACCTTGATTATGGTAAGGTTACAGAACTGTGCACATTTTTCAAAACTCACAGAATTATATATGATACAAAAAGAATGTTATTGGATGTAAATTACTTTTCAATAAATCTGTCTAAAAAAGTTAATGTTCTTTAGGCTTCTATTCTCACACTAAGAAGCTAATACCACTAGACTTCTAAATCTAGGTTAATATCTTGATATTTATTTCTTTCCCTTCAGCCCTTGAAGTCCTGTCCTATGACTCTTATTTAAGTCTCTAAATAGTACCTATTCCTAGACTTCTGGATGCTATTTCTTCACTTGTCTGCTTTCAGGAGTCTTGTGTTTGGAACAGGGAAGGAGAGTTGGAAGATCCACCAGTAGATTATAGAAAGAGGTCTAATGTTGACTGAAGGGTTGGTATAGAAACTGATATCTTAAAATGACTATATCGTTTTGATTTTAACAGCTTTTATAAAGTATTATAAAGGTGAATTGTTGTTGATTGTAATTGTGGAAAGGACATGTATCCTATAACAAAAAGTTAGCTAATACAGTCGCACATATATTCATATGCATATGTATATTCACAATTCATACATATATCATATGAATTTAAAACACTTGATCTTATTGGGGATTTCAAATTCCACAAAATAATTTCAATGAAAAGTTAAGTCTCTAAAACATTCATTCCTTTCTTAAAAGAATTGAGAATATGTATGAAATCTCATTTGAAATAATTATAAAAATTAAAAGTACCTTTTATTTTAATTAGGCTGGATTTCCTCCGTATAGCTCAAATTCCTATGTAGATTTAGGTATTGAAGTCTGATTCGTGAAGCATTTTTCTAAAACTCAGAAATATAGAAAAAAATTGCCTCACCTATAACACAAGCCGGTAACTCAAATATGCTATTGAAATGATAACAAAAATTGTATTTAAGATCAATTTGTATCAATTGACCCAGATCAAGGGTCCTTATCAAGACTCTTTTGCCAGATAATATCAATTTCCATGAAGTATCTCCAAAAGACTATCCTCTGAAGGTAAAATAAATTGGAATAACTAAGAATAAAATCATTAAGTAAAAAATACATCCTGGGCTGGGCAAATTAGTGAGACCCATCTCCACAAAATTTTTAAAAATAATTAGCTGGGTGTGGTGGCATATGCCCATGGTCCCAGTTACTTGGGAGGTTGGGGTGAGATCATCTGAACCTGGAAGGTAAAGGCCGCAATGAACCATGACTACGCCACTGCGTTCTAGCCTGGGTGACAGAGTAAGACCCTGTTTCAAAAATAAAAATAAAAATAGTCTTAAAAAATCCATCAATTTTTCTGCAGTAAAAGCAAACATTATGACATAACTACCAGAAAATTGCCGTGAGTGTGTGCATGCTTAATTAATCATGTATAGTAGAAATATTTGTTTTACTATATGTTTTTTTGAAACGAAGTTTTGCTCTGTTGCCCAGGCTGGAGTGCAGTGGCGAAATCTCAGCTCACTGTAATCTCTGTCTCCTGGATTCAAGTGAGTCTCCTGCCTCAGCCTTCCAAGTAGCTGGGATTACAGGCATGCATCACCACGCCTGGCTAAGTTTTGTATTTTTAGTGGAGCTGGGGTTTCACCATATTGGCCAGGCTGGTCTCAAACTCCTGACTTCAGGTGACTTGCCCAGCTCAGCCTCCCAAAGTGCTGGGATTACAGGTGTGAGTCACTAAGCCTGGCCCTGTTTTATTATTTTTAATCAGAGATACTCATCCCTCAATAACTTTTTGAGGATCATTATTGTCAACTAAAGAAATTAAATAGTGCTTGAGATGTTAACTCATTCAATATCATGTTGAGATATTAAACTTGTGTTACATGTAGGAAACATGTTAAAAAGGCATTTTGATGTGTCTATATGAAGCTCTCAAAAGTGTATCTGAGTTACTTCAAAAAAAATTCAGTTTACATAGAAACCAAAAACAATTATTTTAGTTTTAACCTTTTCTAACTGGTCTGCTCATTCCTATATGTAAGTTTCATATAATCACTCTAATTTTTGCCTAAATATATCATATAAATTAATTTACCGCAATAATTACTGTTCCTCAAAAAACTTTACAAGTTTCACTTATTCCCACCTTCAATCAAAAGTTAAAATTCTAAAAAAAGAAACTTAAAAAACTGTGGCTCTTGGCCAGGTGTGGTCAAGAGCCTGTAATCAGGCACTTTGGGAGGCTGAGGCAAGCAGATCATCTGAGGCCAGGAGTTCGATACCAGTCTGACTAACATGGAGAAACCCCGTCTCTACTAAAAATACAAAAATTAGCCGGGTGTGTGGCACATGCCTGTAATCCCAGCTACTTGGGAGGCTGAGGCAGGGGAATCACTTGAACCTGAGAGGCAGAGATTCCAGTGAGCCAAGATTGTGCCATTGCACTCCAGCCTGGGCAAAAAGCAAAACTCCATCTCAAAAAAAAAAAAAATGCGGCTCTCATGCTTATTAGAGATTGCTGTTTCAATAACCGTATCATTAATAAATATCAAAATGGTACTGATATGCATTTAAGAAATCCGCAGTGCTGAAAATTAAATATATCCCTTCTCTACATTTCAAGAAGTCTCCCCTTCAGAAGTACTGTCTCTATAATTCCCCTAAATACATCACTAAAAGTTTCAAAATATTTATAATCTCTGTCATGCTTCTCTCCCCTCAAGATAAATTTAAGGAGATCCTTAGCATCTAACTTGCTGTCCTAAAATTAAGCAAATCCTTTTAATTTACCCCAGTTTTAACCAACGTTTTCCCAGAAGGAAAAAGTAAATTGAGAAAGCACATTAAAACAAAGGTAAGGCTGGGCATGATGGCTCATGCCTATAATCCTAGCACTTTGGGAGGCTGAAGAAGGAGGATCACCTGAGGTTGGCAGTTTGAGGCCAGCCTCCCTTAGCAGAGATGAGGTTTTACCACGTTGGTGAAATAAAAAAATTACAAAAATTAAAATTAGCCAGGCAAAAATTAGCCAGGTGTGGTGTTGGGTGCCTATAATCCCAGCTACTTGGGAGGCTAAGGCTGAAGAATCACTTGAATCCGGGAGGCAGAGGTTGAAGTGAGCCAAGATGGCACGACTGCACTCCAGCCTGGGCAACAGAGCAAGACTGTCTCAAAAAAAAAAAACAAAAAAACAGTAAAGTAACAATTCAAGAACTTCCTAGAGAAACTCATAATGACCACTGCTCTTCAAAGGGCAACCTGCTGGTGAAAAAATACATAAAAATCTGTATACCACGCTTAAATTACCTTTTTTTTGAGATGCAGTATCACTCTGTCACCCAGGCTGGAGGGCAGTGGTGCCATCTCAGCTACTGAAACCTCTGCCTCCAGGGTTCAAGAGATTCTCCTGCCTCAGCCTCCTGAGCAGCTGAGATTACAGGTGCCTGCCACAGGTCCAGTTAAGTTTTGTATTTTTAGTAGAGATGGGGTTTCTCCATGTTGAGCAGGCTGATCTTGAACTCCTGACCTCAGGTGATCTGCCCACCTTGGCCTCCCAAAGTGCTGAGATTACAGGCTTGAACCACTGTGTTTGGCCACTTAGTTACTAATCTTTTTAATGACAAAACAGTATGACTGGGTATAAGAAAACATTATTTGTAATAAATAAACTACAAATAATTTATTTTAATGTAACTTGACAAATACTTATTGAGCCCCCTTTAACTCTAAGACGATGCAGAGGGATGTAAATATGTATAAGACAGGAGGTTAATAATTAATAAATGTGGCTCCAACAATTTTAAATGGTGTTTTTAATTCTCCTATCATGATCAAAACTAGAGGGTTAAAATACTTCAGAGAGCTATATTAAGTGAAAATGCTAAAAAAAAAACTAACTGCTGGTCCTAATAACTGGGAAAACTTGACTATGGATTAGATTTTAGATGACACAGAATTAGCACTTACCTTAGGTGTGATATTAGTTGTGGGGTAGAATGTCATTCTTGGGAGATGTCTAATAAAATACTTAGAGGTATAGTCTCATAGTGACTGCAATTTACTTTCAAGCCAAAGACAACAAAATCCTATAGATACAAATAAAGCAAATATGGCAAAATCTTAACTACTGCCTCTAAGTAATTTACATGTACGTAGTTATAGGACAATTTCATGTTTTAATTTTATTTGTTTCAGTAAAAAGTTATCGCTATGTTGCCCAGCTAGAATGCAGTGGTTATTCATAGGCAGGATCACAGAACACTATAGCCTTCAAACTAGCCTCAAACAATCCTCTGAACTCAGCTTCTCAAGTAACTGGGACTAGAGGTGTAAGCCAGTATGCCTGGCCCAATTTCAGTTTAAAGTCCAGAATCTCAAGAACATAATATAGCTTTGCTTTGAAGAAAATTTTAAAACTATAGTCATCCATAATTTTTTTAAAGTATTTAATAAGGCCAGGTGAGGTGGCTCATGTCTGTACTCCCAGCACTTTGGAAGGCTGAGGCAGGATGATTGCCTGAGTCCAGGAGTTCAAGAACAACCTGGGCAAGATGGTGAGAGTCTCATCTCTACAACAAATAAAAAAAATTATTAGCCAGGCATGCCACTATGCCCAGCTAATTGGGAGATCCCAGTTACATGGGGGCTGAGGCAGGAAGCTCACTTGAGCACAGAAGACCACTTTAGCCCAGAAGTCGAGGGTACAGTGAGGGACATTCACACAACTGCACTCTAGCCAGGGTGACAGAGCAAGACCTTGTCTCAAAAAAAAAAAAAATGTTAGGCACAGTGGCTCACACCTGTAATCCCAGCACTTTGGGAGGCCGAGGCAGGCAGATCATGAGGTCAGGAGATCGAGATCACCCCGGTCAACATGGTGAAACCCTGTCTCTACTAAAAATACAAAAATTAGCTGGGCGTGGTAGCGTGCACCTGTAGTCCCTGCTACTCAGGAGGCTGAGGCAGGAGAATTGCTTGAAAACCTTGAGGCAGAGGTTGCACCATTGCACTCCAGCCTGGGCCACAAGAATGAAACTCCATCTCAAAAAAAAATATTTAATAAACCAAAAATACTTGAATTAACAGATACAGAGCCCAAAGTATAGGTTGATTTCCACAGAAAGAAAATCATGCTTCTGTCATAGACAAACTATCCACATCTCTCACCAACTAACTTCACAAATCTGTCACTGTTAATCAAGAAAACGTCTGCTTTTACATTTGACAAGATGTGTTCCTTCCCTGGATTTCACGTTTTAGAGGGGGTCTGGCTCTTTTGCCATATCCCTCCTGGGGTCAAAAGGATATATCAACCTTCCCATCTTCTAGATCATGCTCCAGGTCCCTAGCACTCTGAAATTCTCTGCCCCAACAGTCTCATACCCACTTGCAGGGCCTGCCTGAGCCTATTCCCTATGTGTGTTCTCTCAAGGATGAACTTTACTGACAGTATGTGCATGCATAGGCCAAAGAGATGGGGAGAAGGAGATGGAACTTAGATACATAGCCTGAGAAGTTCATGTGTATTCATGAGGCCTTTTGGGGTACAGGATGGAACCAGGATTGGAAAGACTAGTAGAATAGCCCGCTTCTGCCATATTCTGGATGTGGAACTCCAGAGAGTCCAAGAATGCTAAATTCAAACCAGTGCTTTCATTTATCAAGGAAGAAGGAAAGAAGTTCCTTACAGTTTCTTGGCTTGATTTTGAACTTCCAAATATTTAGGCACACAGTATAAGAGCTTTCATTTGTACTCTTTCCTTGGGACCAACAAAAATTGGGAATAAGACTGCATAAAAAATGGATTAAGAAATAGTTATGTGGGCCGGGCCCAGTGGTTCAAGCCTGTAATCCCAGCACTTTGGGAGGCTGAGGTGGGTGGATCACGAGGTCAAGAGATTGAGACCATACTGGTCAACATGGTGAAACCCCGCCTCTACTAAAAATACAAAAAATTAGCTGGGCATGGTGGCATGTGCCTGTAGTCCCAGCTGCTCAGGAGGCTGAGGCAGGAGAATTGCCTGAACCCAGGAGGCGGAGGTTGCGTTGAGCCAAGATCGCGCCATTGCACTCCAGCCTGGGTAACAAGAGTGAAACTCCATCTCAAAAAAAAAAAAAAAAGAAAGTTATGTGATAAGAAGAGGAATAGAAAAGAAAATAGGATTAGGAAACCTCTTTAGATTACGCTACTACAAAGCTATACAGACTCCATATTTGTGCCTCACTTTCTCCAACTGAAAAATTAAAAATTATTAAATGATTAAGCCTCCTTCTAGTTTTAAATTTAAAAGCCTTAATGCAAGGAATCATTATTAAACAACAAACTGCCTTTGCAATTTATAAAGCATTTTCAAAATCATTGTAACATTTATTAATCAGAAATCCCGGAAATAAGCCAGGTATCATGGTGCACACCTAAAATCTCAGCCACTCAGGAGACTGAGGTGGAAGATCACTCGAGCCTGAGTTCAAGGCTGTAATGCCTATGATTGTGCCTGTGAATAACAACTGTACTCCAGCCTGGGCAACATAGCAAGACGTTGTCTCAAAAAAAGAAAAGAAAAAGGAAAAAAAATTATTCCCAGAAACAGATATCCATGTATTACAGATGAGAAAGCTGTAGAAGTAACTTGTATAAGACTAGTATGATAGTAGATGACAAGGCCAGGACTTGAACTCAATTATTCTGACTCCAAATCCAGTGCTCTTCCTACTTTATCAAAGAAATTCGCATCTGAAAACCCATCTCCAAAAGATTTACTCTCTAACACTGGAATTGAGAAAGTAATGTCAAGAATAAAGAGGAAAAGTATCTATTTATTTCTTCAAAAATAGCTTGTCTAATGACAAAAATTCATGAATTCAACTTTCTATTAATTTTGGCTCACTTCCTCCAGTAAGAGAGACAGCCACATGAGTAATGTTAAGAAAGTACTGAAAGCACATGTTACAATGAAACAGAGTCAACAGTGACATTTCTACAAAATAAAATACAACACCACTTTGTACAACAGATTACATGATTTTTAAAAAAAATAATTTTTAATTTTTGTGGGTACACAATAGGTGTATATATTTACAGGGTACATGAGATATTTTAACACAGGCTTGCAATGCATAATAATCATATCATGGAGAATGGGGTGTCCATCCCCTCAAGCATTTATCCTTTGGGTTAAAAACAATCCAATTGTACTCTTAGTTGTTTTAAAATATACAATTAAATTGTTATTGACTATAATTTGCAATTTGACAGCACAACAAATTAACTGATTTTTTATTCTAGTACTATAATATCTACCTATGGATTTAACTTAAAATCATATAAAATTATTTTGTAATGAACATTATGTAACTAATCATTAAAACCACTTAAAAATTCTGGAGTATATATTACAAAATCATGTGTTTTTTCCTTTTTTTTCCCTTTCAGATCTAGACCTACAAACAAATCTGACTTTTAAAATATTTTCTTAATACCTACTTTTCTTAAGTCTGGGTTCAAGCTTTAGGTTTGTGACTTTGAAACTATACTACCTAGAATCTTGTTTCTTCATTTATAAATGAAGGTGTCGACTGGGTGTGGTGGCTCATGCCTGTAATCCCAGCACTTTGGGAGGTTGAGACAGGCACATCACTTGAGGTCAGGAGTTAGAGAACAGCCTGGCCAACATGGTGAAATATCATCTCTACTAAAAATACAAAAATTAGCTGGGTGTGATGGCACGTGCCTGTAATTCCAGCTACCTGGACGGCTGAGGGAGGGGAATCTATAGAATCCGGGAGGCAGAGGCTGCAGTGAACCAAGATGGCACCATTGCACACCAGCCTGGGCAACAGAGTGAGACTCTGTCTCAAAAAAATAATAAAAATAAAATAAATAATAATAAATAAAGATGTTACCACTAACATCACTGGATTGTTGTGAGGATAAAATGTGATAACATAAAAAGTATTCTGCACAATGCTTGTCACAAAGCCCCAGGATGGGGTTTACTAAATAACTGCTGAATGAATAACAATTTTGCTTTTTTTTTTTTTTTTTTTTGAGATGGAGTTTCGCTCTTGTTACCCAGGCTGGAGTGCAATGGCGCGATCTCGGCTCACCGCAACCTCCGCCTCCTGGGATCAGGCAATTCTCCTGCCTCAGCCTCCCGAGTAGCTGGGATTACAGGCATGTGCCACCATGCCCAGCTCATTTTTTGTATTTTTAGTAGAGACGGGGTTTCACCGTGTTGACCAGGATGGTCTCGATCTCTTGACCTCGTGATCCACCCGCCT
>JAPYYA010005737.1:0-10504 GCA_028533165.1 Leontopithecus rosalia | reverse complement strand
CCTCAAGGACCTAGAAATAGAAATTCCATTTGACCCAGCAATCCCATTACTGGGTATATATCCAAAGGACTATAAATTGTTCTACTATAAGGACACATGCACACGAATGTTCATTGCAGCACTGTTTACAATAGCAAAGACCTGGAACCAACCCAAATGCCCATCGATGATAGACTGAACTGGGAAAATGTGGCACATATACACCATGGAATATTATGCAGCAATCAAAAACGATGAGTTCGTGTCCTTTGTAGGGACATGGATGAATCTGGAGAACATCATTCTCAGCAAATTGACACAAGAACAGAAAATGAAACACTGTATATACTCATTCATAGGCGGGTGATGAACAATGAGAACACATGGACACAGGGAAGGGAGTACTACACACTGAGGTCTATTGGGGGAAATAGAGGAGGGACGGGGGGGACAGGGGGAGGGATGGCATGGGGAGAAATACCAAATGTGGGTGAAGGGGCAGAAGGCAGCAAAACACACTGCTACGTGTGTACCTATGCAACTATCTTGCATGTTCTGCACATGTACCCCAAAACCTAAAATGCTATTAAAAAAAAAAAAAAGCAAGGTGACAGGAACCAGGAAATAAAAGAGATATAAAAAAAGGTATAAAAGTAAAGAGGGTTTTTTCTTTTTTTTGGTAAGAAAAATTAAAGAGAAATAATTTCATAGGAGGAAGAGTCTTGTATAGTAAATTTAGTACTAGAGAAAAATGACTGGTTGTGTAAAAAAGAGGGATGCTCACGACAAACCAGAAAATCCAAGCATGTCATGAATGATCTGTGTAGGTCATAATAAGAGGATTTGTTTTTTAAAAAATTAAAACTTTATATGATCAAGTTTCATAATATTATTAGGTTTTGGTTTGCTTTTAAAAAGTGAAATTTAAAAAATTTAATTAAAGTTATTACATTATGTATCTCTCTGCATGCACTTTTAAAGTACTTGTGACACTGAGTTACAGGCTTTGATTCCTGGACTTAAAAAGAAAACCAAGTCCTGATAGCAATTAAAGCTCCATCTTCAGGCCCTGTAGAAAATGTCACTCAAAATAAACAGCATTCCTGAGACACAAGGCCAGAAATTAGAGGTATTCAACTCCTCAAGGTGGGGGACTATCAAGGAAGAGGTGGGTGTGCAAGATTGTAAGGGCCAATTTTGAGAGATAAAATAAGTTCAGTTTTTCCATAATGTTTTTAGAGGAAGTCTCATTCTGTCACCCAAGCTGGAGTACAGTGGTGCAATCTCAACTCATTGCAACCTCTGACACCTGAGTTCAAGTGATTCTCCTGCCTCAGCCTCCCAAGTAGCTGGGATTACAGGTGCCTACCACCAAACCTGGCTAATTTTTGTGTTTTAGTAGAGATGGGCTTTCACCATGTTGGTCAGCCTGGTCTCAAACCCCTGACCACAAATTATCTGCCCACCTTGGCCTACCAAAGTGCTGGGATTACGGGAATGATCCACCATGCCTGACCGGTTTCTCTATAAATAAATCAATGTCAAAGGCACATTGATGCAAGACCAGCACATGGGCCCCTATGTCAAATGAACAAGGTTTTCTTGAAGTGTTAGCCAACTTCTTAATAAAGATTATAAAAGGCTTATGGAAGTTATATTTTATGGTCAAGATTAAAAATTTTATAGATTGCTTATAAAATTTAAAAAAACAAATTTAATTGGTTTCTTGCTGTTTTTGTTAGGGCTACTCATTTGGAAAATAAGTCTCCTATCTCAAAGAATGAAGATTTCACCTTTTTAAAAAAATCCTTTGGGTTATCACTTTAGTTAAATGAAATGACTTATTTGTCAGTGACCTGTGATCCTATTTTGGGATATCAAGTGTTTTAAACTTTTGATATTTGACAAACATTCTAAATCAAATAATAAATTATGTCTTATTCTGACCTAATTAATTCTTTGATATATTAGGTTCCCTAAAGTCCAAAAATGGCATATTTGGCTTAGTTGGTATAACAATTATAAAGGAAGCATTGTCAAATATAAAATGGTGTTTGGTTTTCTTAGGGCTGTATTTGTATAAATATTTATTGGCATGTGTTCCAAAATTATGGGAAATTCCTATAATTCTGAGATGACTTAATAATGTACATTATCAGTAATAATTATAATTGTTAGGTTAAATTATCATGTGCCACAGAAGTAACAAATTTCCTTGTCAATTATGTCTTTAACTGTGGCTGCTCTAAAATATTTCTGTCATCCATGGACAAATGTTGTCTTGTTTTGGTCCTCTTTAGAAGGTGATTTTATGATCAGGTATAAAACTCTACCAGAGAGGCTGGGCATGGTGGCTTAAGCCTGTAATCCCAGCACATTGGGAGACCAAGTCAGGTGTATCATGAATGAGGTCAGGAGTCTGACCAACATAGTGAAACCCCATCTCTACTAAAAATACAAAAAATTAGCCAGGTGTGCTGCTTGGTGCCTGTAATCCCAGCTATTCAAGAGGCTGAGGCAGGGGAATGGCTTGAAACTGGGAGGTGGAGGTTGCAGTGAGCTGAGATCATGCCACTGCACTTCTATCCCAGGCAAGAGTGCAATACTCCAACTCAAAAAAAAGAAAGAAATTCTAACAGGTGCTCTTGAATTCAGGTTTCCAATAACTTTGGAGATTTTGACATCAGAATAGAAGAAAAACTTCAGTACTCATAGAGAGCTGAAATGTTTATGACTATCAAGCAGAAGAGGAAACTGCATCAACTAAACTAATAGAAGTCTGAAGTAATATTTTTAACTTTTTGCTGAAAACATTGCTGATCCTTTCTTTTGTTTTTCAGAGTCAAGAAAACTTTTAAGCTATTTATAATAGTTTCTAACAACTGAATAAAGTATAGTCCTATGAACAAAATCTGGAGTATATTTGTTTTCTCTTTACCTGATTTCTCCAGAATTTGGAAACTATTTGTAAGGATTCTTAACTTACGGCAATGCAGTTATTTGCCTAAGTGCCATAAAAATCTGTTTTCATTTATAACAGGACACAATTGGATAAACTTGTTATTTTACCAAGGCTTTGACTGGAATGGTGTGCTTTCCTTTAAGGAATCAAACTTGACTTACAAAGCCAATAAAAATCCCTGGGGAAAACTGGCCTCAAACTTGTCTACACAATCCCCGTACAGGGTTCCCAACCTGTGGTCAGTAAAGAATGTCACTTTCCTACAGGCCTAGAAGCCCCAGGTTTTATCTTAGAACCTCAAAAGGAGAGGATCACCCAACTCAGCACAGCTTTAAAAAAAAAATCTTATCTGAGATTCCTTCTATGGAACAAAGTTCCATCAGAGCAATTTAAAAGCCTTTGTAAAAAGTAAGTATTCTTCTTGCACTGTATACAAATTATTAGGCCAAGTGTAATAAAGCAAAGCAGTCCTACCATGATTGTCTTTAATAAAAATGGGAAACTAGAGAGAGAAAAATTGTTTCAAAAGCTATGGCACACCTGTTGTTAGATTCTAGTCTTGTCTAATGTTTTTAAATTTTTATCATTTTCTACAGTTAGGACTGAATTCTAAATTTTCTTGGCTACAAGTCTTCAAAATAATGTTTTCCATTTTTTTCCTTTTTTTTTCACCATGTTTTTCTAATTTGGAGTCACCAAAAACCAGGCTGTAGTTTCATAAAGCCCTGCAAACTGAAGCTAGACAACTTAAACTTCAGAAGAAAATAACAGCAACGACGTACTTACATACATAAGCTACTTCCATGCCTGACTACTGATGTATGGACTTCAGGGTAATGTGGCCTGTATTGATTTTCCAGAATTGTTCTTTTGTTTGTTGTTGTTGTTCTTACTTTCTCCCTCTATTTTCTCTTCAAAAGACATGAGACTTCACAACTTGCTAAAAAAATGAGCCTGTCTAATAACTCAGGACCTACCTGTCTTGGAATAAACCATGAGAAATCAGATGAAACCTGAGATCACTCATTTTCTTCTAAAATATTTATTCCAGAAGATTTTTTAAAGAAAAGAAGGGAAATGTGAAAGAAAAATAAATCTTGGGATCCGCAAATCACTAAGCTAAAGGGAAAAGTTAGGCTGGGAACTGCTTAGGGGAAACCTGCCTCCCATTCTTTCTAAGTCACCCCTCTGCTCACTAAGATGAACACATATCTGATTGCCTCCTTTGGAGAGGCTAATAAAAAACTCAAAAGAATGCAACCATTTGTCTCTTATCTATCCATAACCTGAAAGTCCCCTACCTACTTTGAGTCTTCCTGCCTTTACTGTGAGTCATCCTGCTTTTCCAGATCGAACCAATATTCAGCTTGTATATGTTGATTGATGTCTCATGTCTCCCTAGAATATATAAAACCAAACTGTGCTCTGACCACCTTGGGCACCTGTCATCAGGCCCTTCTGAGGCTGTGTCACAGGTGTGCATCCTCCATCTTGGCAAAATAAACTTCCTAAATTAAATGAGACCTGTCCCAGATTTTTAGGGTTCACATCTTGATCAGTAAGACTTTTCTCCTGTAGTGAGGCAGCAGAGTCAATTGGTTAAAACATTGACTAGAACATCCTGTTTCTAGCTTTGTTGTTTACTACTCCACCATTAGAACACTAAAACAAAAGATGCCAAGCCTTCAGTTGACATGTAAAAATAAATACCAAAATGATTTTTAAATTTTTTTAATGGAGCCATAAATGTTTAAGAAATATAAAGGTAAATATTCATGTAATTTTTATATGGAAAAAGAATTTCTAAGCCAAAGAGCAATGGAAAAAGTCACAAGGAAAAAATCAACTTTACTATATAAAAATATAAAGCTAGGCCAGGCAGAATGGCTCACGCCTGTAATCCCAGCACTTTGGGAGGCCAAGGGTAGCAAATCACCTGATGTCAGGAGTTTGAAACCAGCCTGGCCAGCATGATTAAACCCTGTCTCTACTAAAAATACAAAAAAAAAATTAGCTGGGTGCAGTGGTGGGCACCTGTAATCCCAGCTACTTGGGAGACTGAGGCACTTGAACCCAGGAGGCAAAGGTTACAGTGAGCCGAGATCATACCACTGCACTCCAGCCTGGGAAACAGAGTGAGACTCCATCACCAAAATAAAAATTAAAAATATATATTTAAAGCTAATGCATATAGAAAGCAACATAAATTTAAACTATAGGTTAAGTACATCTCACACACATAAAAAAAGATCATGTAATACAATGACATCAATCATTAACATCACAATTGGAAAATGGGCAAAGAACAGACAGTTTAGACAAGCCAAACTTTTTGAAATATATTATGACACTTGCTATCTCAATTTCTCTGACTCCCCAACTCATTCCAGTCCAGCTTTCTCACCCACAGCCAATTTTGATCAGGATATTCGTCTTCATGTTGCCAAATTCTGTGCATTTTTTGGTCATCTTAGTCACTCTGTAGCATTCAGCTCATCCCCAGGAGCCTTTTGAAAACATTGTTTCCTTGCTTGCTACCACCACACCCTCCCACTTTCCCTTTGAGCTTCTTGCCACTGTGACTTACAGTCCCTCACTTCTTCCTTCTATTAGCTCGTAACCACTGGGGACCCCCAAGGTTCTAGACTAATCTTTCTTTTCTACCTTTCCTTTCTCACTTTACACCATCTCCCTAAATAGCTTAACCTTGAGCTTCCATTTCTAGCTACAGTCTGATTTCCTAATTTATGTCAGTAGCCCAGCCTTCTCTGAGCTTCTGCCCATTCAGCTTCTCTTTGTGTCCCATAGGTACCCAATCTGACTTGACACAATCTGAATCCATCATCTCTCTCCCCAAACCTGCTCCTCCAGTGCCCACTAACTTAGCAGAGAGTATCACAATTCACCTGCTTACTCAGGCCCGTAACTCAGAAGCAACCCTCCACATCCAATTGCCAAGTCAGCATATTCCACCTCTCAAGTACCTCTCAAAACCATCCACTTCTTTCTAGAGCCAGTATTAGTACCCTAGTCCAAATCACCATTACCTTTTACCCAGATTACAGCTTTAGCCTCCTAATAGTAAATATCCTGTGTCCGCTCCCAATTCCTTTATTTCATTGTTCCCACAATGACCAGATGATTAAAACAACAGCAAACTCATACCTTCTCATTTTGCCCCTCACCTTGCACCACCTCCTTCCTCCGGTGACATAGCCTCATTGGTCTTTGATTTCTTTCTCCAGCTCACCTGCTCCTGTATAGTGCAGGCACTGGCACAGGCTCCTCCCTGCCAGTGACTTCATCCACGACAGTACTCCCTCATCTTTCTAATCATCCTTCAGTGATGGCAAAAACTGCATTGCCCCAGGAGGCCTTTTCTACCTCTGATTTGTTCAGGTTCCTACCAGATGCCCCTCTTGAATCTAATACTTCTCCTTTGGGATACTTATCACAACTGTAATCAATAATTTGGGAAATTTTGTTCAGTGCCTCTCTTCCCACCAGAGTGTGTGCTGCATCATATCAAGGGCCATGTTTTACTCTCTGCTAATACCCAGCACCTTGCCTTGTTCATGGCATAGGTTCATTAAATATATATTGAATGTGCAATATAAAGAACTAAAAAAAAAAGAAGATACCAAATGGTTATAACTGCTAATAATTAGCAGTCAAAGATTACATAAAATAACAATATTTTACCTTTCAGTTCAGGAAAAAAATGTGTTTTAATAATACCAACACTGGCAAGAGTACAGGGAGACAGGCACTGTTATCCCTTACTGATGGGATTATAAATGTGTGCAGCCTTCTTAGAAAGCCTTGGGAAATATGTGTTAAGAAGTTTAAAATATTGGTATCCAAGAAGATGTAAAAAAGAAAAAATAATAAGCTTAAAACCCTCCTTAGATCCAGTCATTGTATGTTGTTATGGGCTGAACTACGTCTCTCTAAAAGTCGTAAGTTGAAACCCTAACCCCAGCAGCTCTGAATGTCACCGCATTTAGCTGTAGGGCTTTAAAGGGGTGATTAAGTTAAAATGAGGCCATTGGGGTGAGCCCTAATCCAATCGGACTGGTGTCCTATAAGAAGAGGAAATGTGAACACATAGAGAGACAATGGAGTTACTCACTCACAGAAGAAAGACCACAGAAAATCAGTGAGAAAGCAGCCATCTGCAATCAAAAGAGAGGCCTCAGAAGAAGCCTTAATCTTGGACTTCCCAGCTTCCAGAACTGTAAGAAAATAAATTTCTTTTGTTTAAGCCACCTGGTCTGTAGTATTTTGTTATGGCAGCATTGGTAAACATATGCATATCTTTCTAGATATCCATACCTAGAAACTTACTCTCAAACAATAATCAGAAATATGGTTAAAGATGTTTAAAGCTGCCAGGCACAGTGGCTCAAGCCTGTAATCCCAGCACTTTGGGAGGCCGAGGCAGGTGGATCACAAGGTCAAGAGATCGAGACCATCCAGGTCAACATGGTGAAACCCTGTCTCTACTAAAATACAAAAAATTAGCTGGGCATGGTGGTGCATGCCTGTAATCCCAGCTACTCAGGAGGCTGAGGCAGGAGAATTGCCTGAAACCAGGAGGCAGAGGTTGCGGTGAGTCAAGATCGCACCATTGTACTCCAACCTGGGTAACAAGAGCAAAACTCCGTCTCAAAAAAAAAATGTGTAAAGCTGCTAAAATACCTAAGGTAAATCTGTATATATTAGTGTATTTACTAAACAGCAGTTATGGTAGTAGGTGCTGTGCATAGGATAGGGAGCAAAACAGACTCTTAGAACGTGCATCTACATAGGAGATAAATGTTAAACAAATAGGGCATGTGCCTACATCCTTGGCTAAATGCTATAAGGGGGAAGTTCAAGGTGTGATGAAAGGGTAGAACAGGGTAAAACTACATATATTGGGATGGGTGTCAGGGGGTCATGGGAGAAGGATCCAGAGAGAATTCTGTGAATGTGTGATGACTGAGCTACAAGCTGAAGGAGGAGCAAGGGTTAGAGGACAGGGACTGCTTTCTGCCTGGAGATGAGCACCACATGGGCAGAGCCACTGCCATGGAAGAAGCTTGCTGGCATGGCGGTACTGGGGAGCACAGAGGACCAAGAGAGCTGGAATTAGGAGACATTGAGGGATTTCAAGTAGGGCAATATCCCAAGATTGGTAATGTTAAAACATATCAAACTCTTACCAAAGGTTTTTCTCTGTAATGTGCTATTCTTTTCCTCCTTTTCCTTTTTTTTTAATCTATGGGGAATATGCATTATATTGTCAGGAAAACAAAATAATAATGCATTAAAGTTTTGAGACTGGGAGTGAAATGGATGTTTGTACAAATGTCCTTTTTCATTAAGAAGCCTAAAAAGAATGACAAGAGTTTGATCACAACATAAAGTGTGCACTCAAAACTCCTACATCAGATAGATTTTCCAGTTCATCTCTTTGTTGTGACTTTATGGAAAATGGGCTTAAAAGAGAACTGTAATTGGTGACAGGGAGAAGCTCCTCCTCTTTAAAAAAGTTTACTTGCTATGTGAGCACTCTTCTTGGAATTTTATATGCCTTCCTAAGGTAATTTTCCTCAATAAGATCTAAAGCAATGTCCCAAATGGCTTAAAATAGCCTCACACCTCTATCCCCTACTTTGTGACTCACGCTCCAGCGCCTGGGTTGCTATCTTCTCACACTCTGAGCTCGCCCTGGGCTCCTGGTCTACAGCATTGCTGCAGGCACTGACTGTGAGGGAAACAACTGCTCTGTACACGCACGCTCCTGGTTAGAGTGCTCCAAACAGCGTGACTCTTTCCCTTATGGGCCCAGAGCAACAATATCCATCAAAGAAAATCCTGTGCACTCTCCGCCCCCAAGTCATTCATTCTCATTTTAAAAGAAATTGTTTTTAAGACAGTGAAACAAGTCTGTATGCCACTATAATGGTAGATGTATGCCATTATACATTTGCACAAACCCATAAAATGTACAACAGCAAGAGTGAACCCTAATGTGTCAAATATGGACTCTGTGATAATGATGTGTCAATGTGGGTTCACCAATTGTAACAAATGTACTCCTCTAGTCAGGAAGGTTAATCATGGGAGACATATGCATATCTGGGAGTATGGGAGCTATGGGAAATCTCTGTACCTTCCACTCAATATTGCTTTGAACCTAAAACAGATCTAAAAAAAGAACGTCTTTTTTTAAAGTGCCAATGAACTTAAAAGGAAAGGTGGGGAGGGGGAGATCGGTTATATAATATCTTTATCTCAAGAGCTTACCTACTTGATGTTCTTTATTTTGGCTTAATTGCAATCACCCTTCAGTTGTATTTCTCCCACCCTGTAGTCAATGGTTAACAGCAAGATGGGACCCAATGAAGAGAAAGATCCAGGTGCTGGGATAACAAGACCCATATTGAGTCCTAGTGCACAGTATGTACCAGGCACTCTGGGGCCATGTCCTTGATAGCTAACTTCAGAATAAAGTCTATAAGGGAGTCTTCCCCTTTTACAGATGAGGAAACGGAATCTTAGTGAGGCTAAGTCTTGCCTGAGGCTATGTGACTAGTGACTTTATTAGAGAGATAAAGTGACATGCCTAAGCTTGTGACATCTGGTTTCTAGATTAGCAGTACCAAATCCTTTAACTTCAACAGCAACAACTTTATTCTATTTACATGTGAAACTGCCTGCAAATGTGCCTTTTAACCATTTGCCAATTTAAACAGAATTCTAATATAAAGGTATTGATAATAACCTGTAGGTCTTTAGGAATTCATCTAAAAGAATTTTACGTGAGGAGTATTTTACAATGTAGTCTAATGCTATCATCAGAACCAAGAGGACTACAAAAAAGTATGAAACACTATCAGGGAAAACATTCAAATGTTCAACTGGTAAAATGATAGTTCTTTTAGAAATAATAAAGATATGCCTAGTAACCATGCACTATACATCCTTTTGGGAAGCCAAACAATGTTTTAAACCAATCGGTCCAATAACTTTTTTTAATTGGGAAAATGAACAGACCCTGCTTGGTCACACTATTGCACACTAAATCTATGCAATACCATCACCAACAGCCTATCAGTGACTATAGAGGAGAGCTATAAGAAGAAACTGCTGTGAGCTTATAACACTTCACACCTCAGGCACTTGGAATCTTTTCTTAGAGCAAAATTCAAGGACTGTCTCACTCATCCTGAAACTGCAGTAGCCACACTAAGCCCATCTGAACCATATGCCACTGAGATCAGTACCCCAAATGACATTAAATTAGGTTGTGCATGTAAGATTTATTGCTGAGGTAAAATGAGGAAACTGAGGTGAGTATAAAAAAGTGAGAAGCGAGGGGTGATAGGAAGATGGCGCTGTAGGAGCAACTCACCACTGCAGCTCTCAGTCAAGACGCAGAGGGTAAGCAAACACCGCATTTTCAGACGGATCCTTATAGCCCACAGAGCGGGGGAAAAAGCCCAAGTGTAAAAGGCACGCAGGACCCAAGCGCAGCGCTCTCGCTGGCGCGGCCAGGCAACCAGCGCCGCCGCT
>JAPYYA010005736.1:0-10407 GCA_028533165.1 Leontopithecus rosalia | reverse complement strand
GAGACAGCGTTTCACCATGTTGGCCAGACTGGTCTCAAACTCCTGACCACCGGTGATCCGCCTGCCTTGGCCTCCCAAAGCGCTGGGACAGGCGAAAGCCACTGCGCTCTGCCAAGACCAGCACACTCCTTCCCCAGCAGCCAAAGGAGCTGGGTCTTGACTTCTAGGAAATGGCTTCAAGACTCCCCGTTGAGCTTCCTTGACTGCTGTCATTTTCCTGGTGCCCCCAGGGAAGGCAGAACTTCCTCATGCCTGGCGGTCTTCTCCTGATGTTAACCTGACTCTCCCTTTGCACGGACTCTGCTCTCCATCAGTGGAGTTGTGTGGGGTGCCTGGGGGAGGGGCTTCTTCTCAGGAGCAATCTAAGAACTTTGTTCCACCTGCCGGGCCCAGCCTGGGCCATCTCCAGGTCCTCTCGTCCCTCATGGCATGGGGACTGCTTCATTGCCAGGGGGGTGTGTTTTGCTGGCTCATTCACTGCCATACTGGCCCCGGTAGGCAGCAACCAGCTGGCAGAAAGCCCAGGGGGAGCCCTCCTCTCATCTGTGCTGGCACTCCTGGGTCTGGGTCAGGGCAGGATTGAGTGGGGTAGGCTGTGTCTTCACTTGCTCTCCCTGTGCGGGTAAGAGATGTCATCTGCCAGTCCTTCAGCCCAATTAGGACAGGACAAAGACAATGCAGAGAGAGGGACCGAAGCCAGACGGAAGGCCAAAACACATCTCGGAAGGGAAGCCAGTCAGAGAACCTGGATGTCACTAGGAGCCACAGCTCCCGCCTTGCCATTAGATGTCTGTGACTGAGGCTGGTCGCATCTTGCTTGGCCTCAGTCCCTCCTCCTGTAACATGAGAGGGGAAGGACAGGAGGATCCCTTGAGCCTAGGAGTTCAAGGTTGCAGTGAGCTATGATCATGTCACTATATTCCAGCCTGCGTGACGGAGTGAGACCGTGTCTCAAAAACAAACAAACCAAAAAACCTAAATAAATTCTACAACGGGTATAAGCCTGGGAGACTCCAGGTGCAAAAAATGATGTACTTGGCCAGGTGCGTGTAATCCATCACTTTGGGAGGCTGAGGCAGGCAGATCATGAGGTCAGGAGTTCGAGGCCAGCCTGGCCAACATGGGGAAATCCCCATCTCTACTAAAAATACAAAAAATTAGCCAGGCATGGTGGTGCATGCCTGTAATCCCAGCTACTAGGGAGGCTGAGGTGGGAGAATTGCTTGAACTCCGGGGGTGGAGGTTGCGGTGAGCCGAGATCGTGCCATTACACTCCAGCCTGGGCTACAGAGCAAGACTCTTTCTCAAAAAAAAAAAAAAAAAAAAAAAAAAAAAGAAAGAAAAAAGGATGTACTTAACCTCTACCTGGTGGGATAGGAAGGCTTCCCGGGGAGATGGCATCTAACCTGGAACGCGAAGGATGTGAGGAATTAGCCAGGCAAAATGACAGGTGTTCCAGGTAGAGTGATTAATGTGTACAAATGCCCAGAGGTGTTTGATGAGCTGAAAACTAAAGTCTCTTCTGGTTCTGCGATTCAACGTAGACAGTTCCTTCCCCGAGACAAAGTGAGAATGGAGAGGGTTGATCCCTGACCTCTCGGGGGTGGCCTGGCACTTCCTGGAGGCGCTGGGACCCAGCACCTAATGAGCGCCGCCCCCACAGGGGAGAACTGTTGGGTCTCTGAAGGCCAGAAGGAGGCCAGATTGATAATTGACTCCCGCCAGCGGGGAGCTGCCCGGCTTCATCAGTATGCAGCGCCTGTGCGGAATACTTAAGAAAAACTTACTAATTTCCCCTCCGCAAAGACTGAGAGTTCCACGGCAATCACAGTATCAAGTCGTAATAATGATAAAAAAACTCTCCATTGAAAATCACGGTTGGGACTCTGGAGAGATTGTATTAAGATAAAGGAGATTATAACAGGGCGGACATTAAAGGTTGTCACTGTCGGGTAAATCACTCAGGGAGGCCCCAGGACTGCTGTATTCCAGGGAGGGAGCGAGGACCCGTCACTGACTCGGCAACCCTACCCTGTCCGCCTCTGCCCACCCTGGAACTCTGCCCTCCTTCCTGCCCTCGAAGGCAGGTAAGAGGTGGCTCCGGATCAAACTAGGGAATCAGAGGTCCCGGCCTGAGGACCCTCCTTATGGGCAGAGGGTGGAGCACTGTACAGGTTCTGGAGGACAGAGATCTCTGATCTAGGTTAGGCTCTTACAGTCTGGCCTGACGGTGGTCTTCAGAGTATTTGCCCAGTCGTGCAGGGGCCTGGGACTGGGATGGCGTTTCTGGGTCACCTGTTGGCATTTTCCTAGTAAGGATGAGAAAGGAGAATGAGCTTGCAGAAAGGAGGTGATGGTCTGGCACAGTGGCTCATGCCTGTAATCCAAGCACTTTGGAAGGCCGAGGATTACTTGTGGCCAGGAGTTCGAGACCAGCCTGGCTGATATGGTGAACCCCTGTTTCTACAAAAAAAAAAATACAAAAATTAGACGGGTGTGGTGGCGTGTGCCTGTAGTCCCAGCTACTTGGGAGGCTGAGGCAGGAGAAGCCCTTGAACCTGGGAGACTGAAGTTGTAGACAGCCAAGATTTCGCCACTGCACTCCAGCCTGGGCGTCAAAGCAAGACTCCCTCTAAAAAAAAAAAAAGGCATGGTGGCTCACACCTGTAATCCCAGGACTTTGGGAGGCAGTCGTGGGCAGATCATGAGGTCAGGAGTTCAAGAGCAGCCTGACCAACATGGTAAAACCCCGTCTCTACTAAAAATACAAAAATTAGCCAGGCATGGTGGTACACGCCTGTAGTCCCAGCTACTCAGGAGGCTGAGGCAGGAGAATCGCTTGAACCTGGGAGGCGGAGGTTGCAGTGAGCCCAGATTGTGCCAAACTCCAGCCTGGGTGGCAGAGCAAGACTCCCTCTCAAAAAAAAAAAAAAAAAAAGAATGAGAATACCGGGGTCTGAAGTCACTGCCCTGCCCTGCCTCTTGGACAAAGGCTAAGTCAGAGAGGGTGTCCCAACTTGTCAACAGGGAGTCCCAATCCCAGTGGAAAAGCCCAAAGAATTCCAGTGAGGTTCCATCAAGACAAAGCTATACTTGCCCAGGTGCTGGGTGACCACTGCCCCCTGGGGCTGGGCTGGGTGGAGTGTGGGGCCCAGCTGGGGGTCATGATCTTTCTCTTGAACATCTTCATTTGAGCCAAATGAGAGGGTTCTCTGGGTCTAAACATGTAGTTGGATTGGAAAGTTTCACTGGGCTTGGGACAAGTACAAGCTGTTAACGACTGGGGCAGGGCCCCATGGAAGAAAGGGTTAATTATGGGCTTCTCCGGTTATTACCAAGGGGCCCTAGAATGTGGAAGCTTTGAGTCCTGGCTCGGCTATGTTTTAGCTGTGCATCGTTGGGCAGGTTACTTAACCTCTCTGTGCATCAATTTTCTTATCTATAGAATGGTGGTAATAGCATCAACTTAGTGCTGTGATAAGGATTCAATGTATCATTGCAGTGAAGAATTATAAATAATAAAGGCCTGCTTTTATCTCCTAATTGCCCTTGCCTGAGGTCACACAGTCAAAAGGTGGCCAAGACCACCTCCTGCCCATCACCTACTTTTTTTTTTGAGACAGAGTCTCATTCTTTTGCCCAAGCTGAAGTGCGTGGGTTGATCACAGCCCACAGCAACCTCTGCCTCCCGGGTTCAAATGATTCTTCTGCCTCAACCTCCCAAGTAGCTGGGACTACAGCTGTGCGCCACTGCACCCAGCTAATTTTTGTATTTTTAGTAGAGATGGGGTTTCACCATGTTGGCCAGGCTGGTCTTGAACGCTTGACCTCAAATGATCTGCCCGCCTGGGCCTCCCAAAGTGCTGGGATTACGGGCGTGAGCCGCCTCGCTTGGCCTCATCACCTTCTTCCTGCAAGTTTCTCCTGGGGAAGTGCAGTGTGATGGCCAAGGGCTTGAGCTTTGGACCCAGAGTGCCTGGGGTTCACATTGTGGCTTTAGCTTGGGCCAGGGGCTTCAACTCTCATACTCAACTTCCTCCCTTAGGAAAGGTGAAAGTCACCCTCCCAAGGTCAAGGTGGTGCTGCTGGTGCCGTGAGTAGCTCAGACAGGGCAGCCACGGCAGGCAGCTTTCCCTGGGGTCTCAGGTCCTAAGCTCCCTGACCTGTGGCTGTTAGGGCCAGTGGGACAGTGCTTTCTGCCCCTGGCCCTCCAGGTGGCATCCGGCCCTCTGTGGCTGCAAGCCATGGTCACCAAGGACTGTTCTGAAGTCGCCTTGAGTTTATGAGGCTGAGCGGAGAGGACTAGGCATGTTAAGTGTAATGAGCTAGTACGAGATTAATGTGAGGCCGGTGAAGTCGCTAAGGCAAGTCGTTTTGGCAATTAATATGCACATTTAAGGAATGATTTGAGAGTATGAAAACATTTAAAAGGAAGGCTAATTTCAGAGGGAGAGATACATTCTGGGAAGGAGACCTTACAGAGGACGGAGCTGGGGTGGGGCCGGGATGGAGGTGCCAGATGACCCTGCTGAGTTTGTCCGGGTCCTCCAGGGCCTCTCTGTGCCCCCCCGCCCCACCCCCGTCTCCGGGAGCACTGGCCTCTCGGAAGGCCCGAAGCAGGCACTGGATGGGAAGAGGAGGAGCTGCGACCTTGCAGAAGCGGGGTCCTTGCCTGTGTGTGTTATGGAGCACAGGAAGCGGAGGGGCTGCAGCTCAGGGGAGGTTTGTGGAAGGGGTATCGCCTGAACTGAGCTTTGAAATGGGCTGGGAGGAGAGGGTGGAAGCATGTGCTTTTGGAGCTTTCATCCAGGAGAGAAAGGCACCCTGTTACTGCGCCTGTGATCTAGATAGGATAGGGCGGCCCGCATATGAGAGGAGACCCAGCTTCTTCAGGGCTGCGTGCAGGCTTCACTAGGGTCCGGGAGAGCAGGAGGCCAGGAAGAGCAGCCTCCTCTTCCTCAGGGAGCTCTCCCTCTCCTGGGCCCTCTCTCTGGAGGGGAAAGGTGGAGTCTCTGCTCTCAGGTGCTTTTTTTTTTTTGAGATGGAGTCCTGCTGTGTCGCCCAGCCTGGAGTGCAGTGACACAATCTCTGCTTACTGCAACCTCTGCCTCCTGGGTTCATGTGATTCTTCTGTCTCAGCCTCCAGAGTACCTGGGACTACAGGTGGGTGCCACTACACCTGGCTAATTTTTTGTATTTTTACACGGTGAGACAGGGTTTCACCGTGTTAGCCAGGATGGTCTTAATCTCCTGACCTTGTGATCCACCCGCCTTGGCCTCCCAAAGTGATGGGATTACAGGTATGAGCCACCGCGCCCGGCCTTTCTTAAGAACTTTAGGACAGGTTCTCCACATCTCCCAGGCTAGAGTGCAGTGGCACAATCACACCTTGCTGTAGCTTTGACCTCCCGGGCTCAATGGATCCTCCTGCCTCAGCCTCTTGAGTAGTTGGGACTATAGGCATGCACCGCCCGGTCCGGCGATTTTTTTGTATTTTTTCTAGAGATGGGGTCTCGCCATGTTACCCAGGCTGGTCTCGCTCTCCTGGACTCAAGTGATTGGCTCGCCTCGGCCTCCCAAAGCGCTGGGATTACAGGTGTGGGCCACTGCACCCAGCCCCACATGCTCCTTGGTGGGGCGAGCCTCCTCAGCCCTGCTAGTAAGACTGGAGGCAGGTCCTTCCTTCCTGACGTTTTATCTTTCAGCACCAGAAAGTGTGTGACCCGGGATCTCCTGGGGGCCCCTCGGCTCTAAGACCCCAGTCCTCCCATTCACTGATCCAGCCTAAAAGTGGAATGAGCTGGTTCCCAGCTTGCCGTCCCTTCCATCTCCACCGGAGGCCCAAGAGCCAAGGAGTTAGTGCCACCACAGCTGACTGCGATGAAAGTCTTTACAAATGCCCAGCGTGCTGATTAATGATGTCTCCTGGCTCGGAATGCCTCTTTAATTCCTCTGCTTAAACCACTCTGGAATCCATAACACTTGCCCCTTAGCCTGTGGTTATTCCGCTTCCTTAATGGCCTTTTATGGAGGGACCTTATTGAAAGCTTTTCCCCAGCCTGAGTAAATCACGTCCTCTGGGTCATCCTTGCCTGCAATTTTATTAACTTCTTATGAGAAATCAGAGGGACCAGAGGGAGGCCAGTGTTTCCTCCGTGTTCTGTCCTGCCCAGGCCCGGCACTGTCCCTTTCCTGGCTGGGATCTGAGAGGAGGACATGGCTGGGGACGCTGGAGATAAGAATGTTTGGAGTGTCTCAACCTAGTGCTCCGCCTCCAACACTCATCTGTCAATCCTTCTAGGTGGGTGGGGGCTGGGAGACCAGGCACTGTGAACTGGACAAGCATGGAACCCTGGGAAGCAGGGGCAAGTGCTAGGAGGGACAGGATACACATCAGTTACCTGGTGTATCAGTTACCTGATTCATTGGTTACTTGGCGCACAGGTTACCTGGTGCATCAGTTACCTGGTGCATTGGTTACCTGCTGCACAGGCTACCTGACTCATTGGCTCACGCCTGTAATCTCAGCACTTTGGGAGGTCAAGGCGGGCAGATCACTTGAGGTCAGGAGTTTGAGATCAGCCTGGCCAACATGGCGAAAACCTGTCTCTGCAAAAATACAAAAAAAATTAGCCAGGCCTGGTGGCGGGTGCTTGTAATCCCAGCTCTTGGGAGGCTGAGGCAGAATAGCTTGAACCCAGGAGGTGAAGGTTGTAATGGGATCGCGCCACTGCACTCCAGCCTGGTGATAGACTATATCTAAAAAAAAAAAAAAATGGAAAAGAGGCTCCCGTCCTGATTCTGACCTGTGGCAGGGGAAATGGCTGGCTCTGGCTGCCCCAGCCCCTCCTTCGTTCAGCTCCAGGTTTGGAGCACTCCCTTCTCCCTGCTTCCCCCAGCCGCTGGCAGGCACTGGCACTTCCCGTGCCAGGTTCTGTGTCGAGGGCTTTGCACATATTATCTCATTTAATCCTCTCCCACCCAGCCTAAATCGCCTCTCTTCTCAATTACTTCCGCCCTGTTCTCCGCTCCCTAGCCCCATCACAAGTCATAATATGCATTTGCTTGTTTACTCATCCTGTTTTCCCACTTAGACTGTAAATTCCTTTTGTTCTCTGCAGCATCCCAACCCTGGGTAGAAGGCCTGGCTCACTACATTTTTTTTTTTTTTAATAAATGAGGGACTTAATCAAGTGAATAGGCGCAGAGTCATTTTCCCGGGATCACCCAGCTTGTGTCTGTAGAGCCAGAATCCGCCCCCAAGTTGCTGAGGGAACCTGCTCCGCCATGATGACAGGAGCTGCTGGGAGCAGGCTGAGTTTCTGGCCAGCACAGAAGCCGAGAATAGCTGCAGCCCCGGGGCCTTTACATTCCCCTCTGCGAAATGAATTTTCCTCCCTAAATTGAATCAGATGCTCTTCCTGGTCTGAACTCTCCTTCCTTCCTTCCAGGTAATCTCAGGCATGGCTGCATTTTCTGGCTGGGAGTAACAGCGAGCCTCAGGCCGGGGAGGCAGAGGGACAGCAGAGCACACACCCCCAGATGGATGTGGAGGATACAGAAATAAGGGCCTCGTTCCTCATCCCTGCTTGGAAAGGGGGAACAGGAGATATACAGCTCATCTGCTGGGCACCGTCAGCTCGGCCTGTGGGACAGACAGTCTGATGACTCCATCCCCATCACTACCCACCGCTCCGTTCCCCGAACCTCACACCCTCAGGACAGAAGGAGCCGCTCCCTCCCACTCAACTCCTACTGTTTTCCACCCAGCAGCCAGAGTGGTTTTTAAAAGAACAAATCAGCCTGGACATGGTGGCTCACACCTGTAATCTCAACACTTTAGGAAGCTGAGGCAGGAGGACTGCTTAAGGCCAGGAGTTTAAGACCAGCCTGGGCAAAATAGCAAGACCCTGTTTCTAAAAAAACCAAAAAAATTATCTGGGCTTGGCAGTGTACTTGTGTAGTCCCAGCTACTTGGGAGGCTGAGGTGGGAGGATGGTTGGAGACCAGGAGGTCGAGGCTACAGTGAGCTGTGATCACGCCACTGCATTCCAGCCTGGGCAACAGAGCAAGACCCTGCCTCAAAAAAAAAAAAAAAAAAAAGAAAGAACAAACTAGATTATGTCATTGCCGGCTTTAAACTTTCATTGGCTTCCTATTCTACTCATAAAACAATCCAGGCTGGACACGGTGACTCTCACCTGTAATCCCAGCACTTTGGGAGGCCAACGTGGATGGATTGCTTGAGCCCAGGAGTTCAAGACCAGGCAGGGCAACATGGTGAAACCCTGTCTCTACAAAAAAATACAAAGATTAGTTGAGCATGGTGGCACATGCCTATAGTCCCAGCTACTAAGGAGGCAGAGATAAGAAGATTCCTTAAGCCCAGGAGGTTGAGGCTGCAGTGAGCCGTGATCAGGCCACTACACTCTAGCCTGGGTGACACAGTAAGACTCTGTCTGTGTCAAAAAAAAAAAAAAAAAAACTGGCTGTGGTGTTTTACATCTGTAAGCCCAGCACTTTGGGAGGCTGAGGTGGCGGATCACTTGCGGTCAGGAGATCAAGACCAGCCTGGCCAAAATGGTGAAATCCCATCTCTACTAAAAATACAAAAAATTAGCTGGGCCTCGTGGTGCATGCCTGAAATCTGAGTCACTCAGGGGGCTGAGGCAGGAGAATCACTTGAACCCAGGAGGCGGAGGTTGCAGTGAGCCGAGATCACGCCACTGCACTCCAGCCTGAATGACAGAGCGAGATTCCATCTCAGAAAATCTGAAAAAAATCCAAGCTCCTCTTTGTGATCTATGCCTGATCTAACCTTCTCTTCTTTTTCCAGCCTCGTCTCACCCTGAGATCCCTCCTCCATTGCCTTGCCGAGCTCACACCTTCTGCCCTTGTACTGCCAGAACTTAGTCCCTCTCCACACCTTTGCCCTTCCATTCTCTCTGCCTGGCATGTTCTTGTCTTAGATGTCAGGGCTGACTGCTTCTCATCATTCAGGTCTCAGCACAGATGTCCCCTCTCTGCAGAGCCTTCTCCTGACCACCCCCAACCCAGCACACCCTATCTCCTTTTCCTGTTTTATTGCTTCGTTGCACTTGACACTATGACTCTAAAATCTAAGGTTGTGTTATTCATTTACAGTTGATTCTTTTCATAGCCACCTTCCCCACTGGACTGTCAGTCAGCTCCATGAGGGCAGGGACTGTGTCTGGTCATTACTCTGACTCTGGGGCCCTGAACAGTGGGTGCCTCATAATAGGTGTTCAATAAATGTTTGCTGAAGAATGAATGAAGGAATGAATGAACATTTCACCTTGGAGGGAGGCTTGCTTGGGGCGTCCCTGCTGGCCAGCTTAGCTCCTTCCTGCCCCAAGGCCTTGTTGTACCAATACTAGGAAGTGAGGAGGGGGCAGGGAGGGAAGTGGGGAAGGGGCCAGAGCTCCCAGCCTGAGCGCCACTCCTCCAGTCCTGAGCCGTGGGGGGTGACCTGAAGTGGGTGGCTGCTTCCTATTAATAACAGCAGTAGCACTGCCAGGAGAGGGAGGGGAGGGAGCCAGGGGTAACGGAGATGGGATAATCCCCTCACCTCTCACCAAGCCAGGGAAATGGCACCATATTTTTTAGAAGACTGGAATGCCACTTAAAAAAAAAAAAATCAAGGGCTGGATTCGGTGGCTCATGCCTGTAATCCCAGTGCTTTTGGAGGCTCAGGCGGGCGGATCACCTCAGGTCAGGAGTTCAAGACCAGGCTGGCCAACACAGTAAAACCCCAACTCTACTAAAAATACAAAAATTAGCTGGGCATGGTGGTGGGCACCTGTAATCCCAGCTACTCAGGAGACTGAGGAAGGAGAATCGCTTGAACCCTGGAGGCAGAGGTTGCAATGAGCTGAGATTGTACCATTGCACTCTAGCCTAGGTAACAAGAGCAAACTCCATCTTAAAAAAAAAAAAAAAATTAGGGCTGGCTTTTTTTTTTTTTCTCCTGCCTTAGCCTCCTGAGTAGCTTGGATTACAGGTGCACACCAGCAGGTCTGGCTGATTTTTATGTTTTTAGTAGAGACAGGGTTTCACCATGTTGGTCAGGCTGGACTCGAACTCCTGACGTCATGATCCGCCTGTCTCAGCCTCCCAAAGTGCTAGAATTACAGATGTGAGCCAGAGCGCCTGGTCTCAAGTAACTCGTACAATAATAATAGTTTAATAATGGCTCCAAAGCATAAGAGTAGTGATGCTGGCATATTGTTATAATTGTCCTATTTTTTTTTTTTAACCTGGAATCCAGTGTAAGATTGCAAGGGTTAATAAACTAAAAAAAAAAAAAAAAAAAAAAGGAGCTAAAATACAAACAAAAATTATTTTTTTCTTAACATTTGAAAGGCAAGACAAATTTTTAGGGAGCAG
>JAPYYA010005735.1:0-10508 GCA_028533165.1 Leontopithecus rosalia | reverse complement strand
GGAACTGCAATCCCCTGTAGAGGGAGAGGGGTTCTGATTTTGGGTATTCTCAGCCTTTTTAGGCTGGTTTCTTCCCTTTATTATGAATTTATCCATCTGTCGTCTTTACAGTTACCACCTTTCTAATTAGGTTTCTGAGTGGACGCCCAGTTTATTGATTCCCAGTGCTGGAATCCGAGCAACCCACTGCGCCGGCCAAAACAGCAGTGATAAGGCTGATGGTGCTCCTCTGCCTGGGAATCTCCAGTCTGGCTTCCTTCTTGAGTCCGTAACAAGCGGCTCTGCCTTCCCGGAGCTCCAAGCATTAGTCAGTAGGGGAACCAAGCCCATCCACTCTACATGAAGAGCTGCCACGCTGAGACGCCGGCAAAACTGTTGCACCGGTCACAAGAGTCACGCTGGCGACCCATGGGGCTCCTCCACTGGGAATCTTCTGGTCCGTGAGTGACGAAAATTCGTCTGAAAGTGTGGCGTCCTCTTCTCTGGGCTTTCACTGGGAGCTACAATCCCGAGCTATCAGCAATCAGCCATTTTGGATCACTTTTAGTCTTTATTCTAATAAATTTATTTCATATCCCTCCAAATTAAGCTTCACAATTGAAGGAAAAATAAAATCTTTTATGAACAAGCAAGTACTCGGAGATTTTTTACCACCAGGCCAGCTGTACAAGAACTTCTGAAAGAAGCATTACACACAGAAAGGAACAACCAGTAGTACCCTTTCTAAAAATGTACTAAAAACTAAAGAACATTAATATAAAAAAGAATTTACATCAACGAATGGACAAAATAGCCAGTTAACATCAAATGGCAGTAACCCTAAATTTAAATCGACTAAATCCCCCAATTAAGAGATACAGCCGAAACCTAATGGTATAATACAACCAGACCCATTTTATATCCAAAGATACACAAAGACTCAAAACAAAGGGTTGGAGAAAGATTTACCAACCAAATGGAGAGCAAAAATAAAGAAATAAACAAAAAGCAGGAGCTGCAATTCTCGCATTTTATAAAATAGATTTCAAAGCAACAAAGATACAGTGGTAAGAGGATCAATGCAACAATAGGAGCTAATGATCCTAAAACCCAGATACATAAGAGCCATAAAGAAATTTAGACTCAACGAGACAGAAAATTAATAAGGATATCTGGGACTTGAATTCAGATCCGGAACAAGTAAACTTAATAAATATGTATAGTGCTCTCCACTTTAAATACACAAAATATACATTCTCCACTTTCAATACACAAAATATTGATCAGCCATTATTAATAACCATTCTTAGAATTAAGCAATATTCCTGTTCTCTCTCCCTCTTTTTCTTCCTCTCCTTCTCTCCTTAAAAAAAAAGCATGTTACTGCAAATAAACATGTTTATCAATCAATAATGCATGCACATACATTTTACATGTGCAAACATATACCCATAAACACATACACTTAAAGCTGCAGCTGTACATACTCAGTGGCACATCCAGTACATCAATTCTCCCTGCATAACGACTTCTACATTGAGTATATATTTGGAGAAGCTGTAATTCATATGGTGAAAGCCAGTATAGTATACTGGTTAAGAGTTCAGGCTCTAGAATAAGACTATAAGTGTTCAACTTTTGAGTATGCTATTTATTACCTGGAAGATAGTATGTAAACTCTCTGTACTTTTAATATGAGGCCCATTATACTATTATACTATAGGCTTGTTATGAGGCACAACTGAATTAACATATAAAAATTCCTTGGCCGGGCCTGGTGGCTCACGCCTGTAATCCCAGCACTTTGGGAGGCAGAGGTGGGTGGATCACGAGGTCCTGAGATGGAGACCATCCTGGTCAACATGGTGAAGCCCCGTCTCTACTCAAAATACAAAAAATTAGCTGGGCATGGTGGCACGTGCCTGTAATCCCAGCTACTCGGGAGGCTGAGGCAGGAGAATTGCCTGAACCCAGGAGGCGGAGGTTGTGGTGAGCCAAGATCACGCCATTGCACTCCAGCCTGGGTAAGAAGAGCGAAACTCCGTCTCAAACAAACAAACAAACACACACACAAACAAAACTCCTTATCAGTCTGTGCCACATAGTAAGTGCTCAATAAATGTTTTTGATATATAGAATCCTTCTGAATGGAGTTTAACATATGACCCATGATGACATGCTTACGACTTTGTTAATGAGTCAGTTTACCCCATCTCCTGTGCAAGGCCATACCTGGTATAAGGTGAATCCACAGTGTCTCCAAAGCAAGGTCTGGTCTGCAGTGGAGAGACGTTCTGCTGTCCGTCAGCAGGTCCATGGTCCAGCTGCACAACCCTTTGCATGAAGTACGGTCCCTGTGAGATAAAATAGTGCTAAGAGGTCCAGGGATGGAAGAGTGACCTTTCTCTAAAGAGCAACTCAGTCACTTTCAATTTTTTAGAGTAGAAAAGCCTTGCTTAGTAAGAGGCTCTCAATGCTGGGAGTCAGAAACTCAATAATAAGCCAAGAATTTTAGAAGCAAATCATCCCATTGAGCAGACCAGACAGATCGGGGATGTCATATTAATTTTATACTAGAAATCAAATGTATTCATTCTTATCCTAGGCAGGTCAACAACCTCATCTTTAGCAATTCACTTTTATTCAAGAACTACAGTCTGTAGCCATAACCATGAAGCCTGCGGAAGAGACCCCTAGCAATAATGTCAATAAAACAATCCCTAAAACATACTGTGTTTGAATTTTGTTCTGTAATATCTTTTACACATTCAACAAATAAGCATTTTTCAGTGCTCCAGTAGATTTAGACATTTCTGAACCTAAGGGATGCCTTGCTCTATTAATGAAGAAAAGGCAAATATTTATATAAAATTAATTCTTGGGCTCTATACATCTGTTGGCAGTGGTCTCAAAGGATAATTAATATGTGGAATTATCTATCCCATTAATACGATTTGGAGGATTTTAGATTAGATCAAATGTAATCTAGAACTTTGAGGAATTAGTCTTATTTCTCACATTTATAAAAAGTGGACCAAGCCCAATATGTTTACCTGTGGAGGGCACTAAGGAAGCCTGGATGGAACAGTGGGGTCTGCCACCTCCTTCAGCTGTGTGCAGTTCCAGTGGCCTCCCACTGAGGTCTATACTTGTAAAGAAATAATGCCAGCCAGGCATGGTTGCTCATGCCTGTAATTCCAGCACTTTGGGAGGCTGAGGCAGGCAGATCACTTGAGATCAAGAGTTCGAGACCAGCTTGGCCCACATGGAGAAACCCCATCGCTACTAAAAATACAAAAATTATCCAGACTTAGCACACGCTTGCAATCCCAGCTACTTGGGAGGCTGAGGTAGGAGGATTGCTTGAGCCCAAGAGGTGGAGGTTGCAGTAAGCCAAGATTGTGCTACTGCACTTCAGCCTGGGCGACAGAGCAAGACTGTCTAAAAAACAAACAAACAAAAAGGAAATAATGCCAAAATATTTTCTAAACTTTTTGAAAACTATAAGCTTACAGATTGAAGGAGTTCAGTAAATATTTTAAGCGTGCACAAGAAAATAATAAACAAACATGAGGAAATCTATATCCAGGGAGTAGGCAAACCAGGGATAAGGGAAAAACCTTAAAAGTAGCCAGAGGTGGGTGAAAGACATAATGCTCATAGAGATTACATACATACACATATGGGAATCACATCAGATTTATCCTTAGAAGCAAGGGTTTTTTTGGGGCCTAGAGTATACATTTTTAGCCAATCCCAGTCTTCCTTTCATTAATATATATTTCGGTAATAGTATAAGAACCATATGACAATATACTTCTCTCTCACTTCTAAAGTGAGTTGACAATATTTTGTATTTAACCGGGTATTTACAATTGCCTGTAATCTTTGGTCCCTTAAACATATCTAGATTTCCAGTTGTTATCATTTTCCTTCTGATGGAAGAACTTATTTTAACATTCTTTCAGTGAAGTTCTACTGGTATAGAATTCTTTTAGCTTTTATATGTCTGGAAATATCTTCAGTTTTGAAAGCTGTTTTTCAAGGGTGTGGAATTCTTAGTTGACAGATTCTTTTTCTTCAATACTTTAAAAATATTTTTCCATGGGTTCAAGGCAAAGGAGGGTGGGATGACCAGGTGGAGCACAGGGGTTTGGGGGCAGTGAGATTATTCTGTGTGATACCACAGTTGACCCTTGAACAATGTGGATTTGACCTGTGTGGATCCCCTATACGTGGATTTTTAAATACAGTGGGCCTCGATATTGGTGGGCTCCACATCCACAACCAGATGCTGATTGCATTTACAGGTTCTCAGGGAGCAACACCTGCCTATATGAAGGACCAGCTTTCTAGACCCCCTGGGTTCCCTGGGGCCAACTGCAGGCTTGAGTATGCCTTGATCTGGGTATCAGGGAAGGTCCTGGAACTGATCCTCACAGGAACCAAGACCACGTATCTGATAGCAGATACATATCATTATATATTTGTCAAAACCCATGGTATCCATAACACAAAGTGACCCCTAGTGTAAACCATGTGCTTTAGTTAATAACATGTCACCATTGGCTCATTGCTAGTAATAAATGGACCACATTAATGAAAGGTAATCAGAGAAAGCTGAACCATCTTGTACAGTGAAGGAGCTATATGGAAATCCTGAACTTTCCACTTTTTTTTCTGTATGCCTAAAACTGATCTAATAAATAAAAACTATTAACTTCTGAAAGGGTTTGGACCCTGCCATGATTCTGGAGGGACTGCTCTGTAGAAGAGCATTTCCCCTTCTTGCTGTCCAGCCCGATGAGTTATTAATTGCTAACAAGTAGCTATTGTCAGGACTAATGATCTCTCAAGATTTCCTCAGGAACTCTTGAGCCTAATATACTTTGGGCTTCTTATGTTCTTGATCTGATTCAGCTTGTGTAGGGTCTATTCTAAACAAGCTCTTTTTATCCGTTGCTTGCTTAGTCACAGATGAGGAGCGCAGGTGCTCCATGTGGAAATGCCCAAAGCTGCCCTCTCCACTTGGTTGTGAGCTCCCCACAGATGGCCATCCTTATGGAGCCTGCTTTCCTTGGTTCTAATTAGGAAATCTGGAGACCTAGTTGATGCTCAGTGACAGCAGTAATGTGCCTATCAGTGGATGTGCTTAGTAACACCTGCTCCTCTAGTCATTTCTGATTCTATTTATCAATCATATTGTAATCAGTTATTATCTGTTTTGTTTTCATTTCCTTAAGAAGCTGTTAAATATTTGGGTGTGTGGTACATACACATATTAAATATGCTAATTAAACATCATTAATAATTTATGCAAAGCCCTGGGTACAATTTCTCTAAATGTTGTGGCATCTGATGTAGGTGGATAGAAACACGTAAGGTCATCCAGGCTTCCTCTTATTGCTTTTCCTAGAACTCTTCTTAAGGGCATCAGACAAGGTACTGATTTGCAGAAATTGCCAAAGTTCTTTGTGAAGCAAGGATAATGTATTTTATAAACAGTTACAGTAATTATAACTAGAATTGTGAAAACTACTTTACATCAAGTTAAACAAACTTAGAGAAAGGATCCCAGCGTGAATGCAATCTGAAAAGTAAATTAGGGGCAAACTAGCTGCTGGCAGAGGTCACTGGAGAAAAATGACAATCAGAATGTTCTTCCTGGGCCATTCCCTTTGCCTAAATGAGAGGACATCTCCAGTTTGATGGGATTCTCTACCAGAAATCAGAGCTGTGATTATAGCTCCATTTCAGAGCTGGAGAAAAAATTAAGGACATGGAATCCATACAGAACATGATCATACCACCTGCTCCTCTCTACCTCTAACGCCTCCTGTCTTCCTCTTATAAGGACTATTGTGATTACCTGAGCACCCTTGCATAATCTAAAATAATCTCTACACCTCAAAGTTCTTAAATGCATCACACCTGCAATGTCCCATTACATGTTATAAAATAGAGTTCACAGATTAATTCACAGGGATTAAGATGTGGATATCTCTTTTTCAGTCTATTATAAAAGCTATATTTGAAACCACCTGAATATCCATCAGCAATGAATGGATAAATAAAATGTATACTCAAACAATGAAATATCATTCAGCAATAAAAGGAATTACTATTTGACATATTGAGAAAATTGACTTGACCTGGTAATATAATTCCACTCTGGTCATAGCCAAAAAGTTTGTTAAGTCCACACTCTGTCTTCCTAATTTTGAGCCTCACAGCTACTCCAGTCCCCTAATCACAAACATTGCACCTGAGGATTCTCAGAACCACCTTCCCAGAGAGAAGCTGGGTTGTCCCCTTCGGTTCAAGAAAATACTCATTTATCCTGAGCAGCCACTGAGAAGAGGCCCCTATCCTGAAGGTTCCAGATTCTCAAAGAAAAGGAAAAAGCTGACATTTCTGGGAGATGAGGAGGCTATTAATGAAAACTCAGTGAGAAAATCTATAAGAGGATTCAAAAGCTATTCATCCACTCGGAGATGCTCTTTATGGGTAGCAAGTTGAGAAGGAAGGCATAGAACAGCTGTACCTCCATCAGCCACATCTCCTCCCTGCTCAGACATGATGTTACCCAGGGCATGTCCATGTGGCAGGATGAGAGGAAGGATCTGGCTCATTCATCATGGCAGCCAATATTCCCATAGGTCAGCCTCCATGGCCTCCACACTCCCTCCCTTCCTTCTTTCTGCCCTTTTCATCACTTGGTCCTTTGCTCTTCTTCTTGATCTCCTTGAGGGATTGCAACCACAGCTGCTCTGATACATGTGGGGCTCTGTAGGGCCGAAGTTCATTCAGCCAGAGTGAGTTTGTTTGGCTCTACAAGAGGAGGCACTTCCTGGGGTGAGAGCCTGGAAGCTAAACTAAGTCATGACAGGGAGATCCAGCTCTATGTGTGGACCATCACCCCTGTATCCTTTCCCAGGTACTGGGAGCATGGGAAAAGGGCAGCACCAGCGAGGGATCCTGGCACTGTGTGACTCTCATGCAGGTCACTCAGCAGTTCCCATCATCTGCTTCTGATCAGGAGCCTGGGTGAGAATGGAGAGAAAGGAAAGACGTGTGACAAATGCTTTTGTATTATTATGATTTGGGGAAGTTCAGTAATGTATTAAAATGATTGCCTGTGAGAATATCACTGTTGACCATGCAAGCATTAGAATAAGGAGGCCGGGCACGGTGGCTCAAGCCTGTAATCCCAGCACTTTTGGGAGGCCGAGGCGGGTGGATCACGAGGTCAACAGATCGAGACCATCCAGGTCAACATGGTGAAACCCTGTCTCTACTAAAGATACAAAAAATTAGCTGGGCATGGTGGCGTGTGCCTGTAATCCCAGCTACTCAGGAGGCTGAGGCAGGAGAATTGCCTGAACCCAGGAGGCCGAGGTTGCGGTGAGCCAAGATCGCGCCATTGCACTCCAGCCTGGGTAACAAGAGCGAAACTCCGTCTCAAAAAAAAAAAGAAAGAATAATAAGGAAATACCTTGAACAACTCTAGACACAGAAATTGAAAAATTAGTTCAAAATAACCCTCATAAAGCACAAACTTACCTATCATGAAACAGATCATTTGAAAGCACCTGAATTACTTAGGGAACTGAGTTCGTAATTTAAAACTCAAAAAGACAATCTCTAGGCCCAAATGGTTTTACTTAAGAATTTTACCAAACATTTAAAGAATAATTAATATCACTTACATATAATCCCCTCCAGAAAGTAGAAATGGAGGAACACTTATTCCTAATTCCTAATTTCTAACTCCTTTTCTGAAGCCAATATGACCTACCCAGATCTCCAAACCAAATAAAGTAATACAAAAATAGCTTATAAAGATGCAAAAATTCTTAACAGAACATTAACAAATAGAATCCATTTATTTGTTTGCTCATTTATGTATACACAATAACTATGGAATGCAAGACTATAGAGTAAAATTATGTGACCATGTCAAACATGAAACAAAATTCAGTACTAATGAAATTCATGAAAAAACTTCTCAGAAAACTAGAACTAAAAGGCAAATCTTATAACTTGATAAAGATCATCTAGAAAATTCCACAGCTGACAATACAACAAATAGTGCATCCCACTCCCTATTATCAAGAGCGAGGTCAGGGTGTTTACTCTCACGATTCTTATGCGACATGCTACTGGAACTTCCAGCCGTAAGTGGCAAACAGATCAGAAAGGAAGAAATAAAACTCTCTCTATTTGCAAATCTCATGATTACCTCAATAGAAAATCCCAAGGAATCTAAAACACAAAAACAGAACAATATCCCAAGAATGAATAAGTAAGTTGAGCATGGTTACAGGGTTAGTCATACAAACATTAACATACAAAAATCAATGGCATTTCTATATACTAGCAATGGACATGTGGAAACAAAAATTTAAAATACAAAACCACTAATAATCACCAAAAGACATAAAATACTTAGATGTAAAACTAATAAATCACATACACAAATTGTATGATGAACACACAGCATTACTGATGAAAAATTTAAAAAATATTTAAACACATTGAGACATGCCATGTTCCTGGATTGGAATACTCAATATAACAAAGACGTCAGTTCTCCTCAAAATGGTATACAAGTCATTCCCAATAAAATCTCAGCAAGCTATTTTGTGGATATAGAAAAGATTGTTATAAACTGTATATGAAAATGAAAAATATACCTGAATAGTTAAAACACTCTTGAAAAATAGTGGGAAGAGTCATTCTATCTGACATTAACACCTACAATATGAAGATGGCCCCTGACTTAGCATCCTAAGCTTGACCTCAGATTTTTCAGCTTTACAACAGTGCAAAACCAATATGCATTCAGTAGAAACAGCATATTCAATTCAAAATTCAAAAATTTTGAATTTTTATCTCTTCCCGTCTTAGTGATATGCCCTATGATACCACCGCAGGTCTGGGCAGCAGCAGGGAGCCTCAGCTCCAGTCAGCCTCAAGATCACGAGGATAAGCAACAGATACAGAAACGTGACATCTTCCTGAGGAACACTACTTCTGCTAAACCATCAACAAGTGTTGGTGCCCCAGAGCCTTCCAGCAGCAATTCTCAAGCCATATCGGAAGGGAGAGAGGTCGATGACCCTGGCACTGCAGCACACCCATCTTCCAGCAATTAAGTTTAGTTCAAGGCTTCATACGTTCTTCAGGCCCAGCAAGGTTCCAGCTGTGTATGCTAATGGAGAAAACCCGTGCAACCATTCTGCTTTTCCTTTCAGTACAGTTTTCAATAACTTGCATAACATATTCCACATTTCATTATGAAATAGGCTTTATGTTAGATCATGTTGCCCAAACAGTCTTCAGAGCGTGTTTAAGGCAGGCGAGGCTAAGCTCTGACCTTTGGTAGGTTAGGTGTATTAAATATATTTTCAACTTACGGTATTTTTAACTTATATTAGACATATTGGGAGAAAACTGCATCTTCAGTTGAGGAGCATCTGCATCTGTAATAATCAAGAAAGTGTGCTGTTGGCCCAAGGACAGACCAATGAAAGAGAAATGGAACCATAAAAATATCCCCATTCGATTTTTTGTAAGGTTGCAAAAGCAACTCACTGGAGGGAGGATGGTCTTTTCAGCAAGTGATGCTTGAACCATAAATAGCAATGGGAAAAAAATAACCTCAATCTCAACCACATTCTTTATACAAAAAATTACCTGAAAATGGATCATGGATATAATTGTGAACTGAAGAACTACAAAAATTTTAGGAAAAAAAGAAAATTGTTAAAACCAAGAGCTTGGTAAAGAATTCTAAGATATAGAATTCTTTATATCTTATATCAAGACCATATCTGTTTTAAAAGTAAATAAATAAATTGGACTTTATCAATATTTAAAATTTTCTTTTTTTTTTTAATTTTTATTGCATTTTAGGTTTTGGGGTACATGTGCAGAACATGCAAGATAGTTGCATAGGTACACACGTGGCAGTGTGTTTTGCTGCCTTCTGCCCCTTCACCCATATTTGGCATTTCTACCCATGCCATCCCTCCCCCACTCCCCCCCAGCTGTCCCTCCCCTATTTCCCCCAACAGACCTCAGTGTGTGGTACTCCCTTCCCTAAGTCCATGTGTTCTCATTGTTCATCACCCTCCTATGAGTGAGTATATACGGTGTTTCCTTTTCTGTTCTTGTGTCAATTTGCTGAGAATGATGTTCTCCAGATTCATCCATGTCCCTACAACGGACATGAACTCATCAGTTTTGATTGCTGCATAATATTCCATGGTGTATATGTGCCACATTTTCCCAGTCCAGTCTATCATCGATGGGCATTTGGGTTGATTCCAGGTCTTTGCTGTTGTAAACAGTACTGCAATGAACATTCGTGTGCATCAGTCCTTATAGTAGAACGATTTATAGTCCTTTGGATACATACCTAGTAATGGGATTGCTGGGTCAAATGGAATTTCTATTTCTAGGTCCTTGAGGAATCGCCACACTGTCTTCCACAATGGTTGAACTAAGTTACACTCCCACCAGCA
>JAPYYA010005734.1:0-10508 GCA_028533165.1 Leontopithecus rosalia | reverse complement strand
GTTTTGCCTAGATTTTCTTCTAGGGTTTTTATGGTGCCTGGTCTTATGTTTAAGTCTTTAATCCATCTGGAGTTAATTTTAGTGTAAGGTGTCAGGAAGGGGTCCAGTTTCTGCTTTCTGCACATGGCTAGCCAGTTTTCCCAACACCATTTATTAAACAGGGAGTCCTTTCCCCATTGCTTGTTTTTGTCAGGTTTATTAAAGATTGTATGGTTGTAGATATGTTGTGTTGCCTCCAATGCCTCTGTTGTGTTAGATTGGTCTATATCTCTGTTTTGGTACCAGTACCATGCTGTTTTGATTACTGTAGCCTTGTAGTATAGTTTGAAGTCCGGTAGTGTGATGCCTACCCCTGTGTTCTTTTTGCTTATAATTGACTTGGCTATGTGGGCACTCTTTTGGTTCCATATGAAGTTCAAGGTGGTTTTTTCCAGTTCTGTGAAGAAAGTCAATGGTAGCTTGATGGGGATAGCATTGATTCTGTAAATTACTTTGGGCAGTATAGCCATTTTCACGATATTGATTCTTCCTAACCATGAACATGGAATGTTTCTCCATCTGTTTGTGTCCTCTCTTATTTCATTTAGTAGTGGTTTGTAGTTTTCCTTGAGGAGGCCCCTTACGTTCCTTGTAAGTTGTATTTCTAAATATTTTATTCTTTTTGTAGCAATTGTGAATGGCAGTTTGTCCTTGATTTGGCTCTAAGTCTGTTATTGGTGTATAGGAATGCTTGTGATTTTTGAACATTGATTTTATATCCTGAGACTTTGCTGAAGTTGCTTATCAATTTCACGAGTTTTTGGGCTGAGATGATGGGATCCTCTAGATATACTATCATGTTGTCTGCAAATAGAGACAATTTGGCTTCCTCCTTTCCTATTTGAATACCCTTTATTTCTTTTTCTTGCCTGATTGCTCTGGCTAGAACCTCCAGTACTATATTAAATAGGAGTGGTGAAAGAGGACATCCTTGTCTAGTGCCAGATTTCAAAGGGAATGCTTCCAGTTTTTGCCCATTCAGTATGATATTGGCTGTTGGTTTGTCATAAATAGCTTTTATTACTTTGAGATATGTTCCATCAGTAACGAATTTATTGAGGGTTTTTAGTATAAAGGGCTGTTGAATTTTTCAAATGCCTTCACTGCATCAATTGGGATAATCATGTGGTTTTTGTTTTTGGTTTTTTTTATGTGGTGAATTATGTTTATAGACTTGTGTATGTTGAACCAGCCTTGCATCCCACGTATGAATTTTATGTGATCATGATGGATCAGTTTTTTTATGTGCTGTTGCAATTGGCTTGCCAGTATTTTATTGAAGATTTTTTCATCAATGTTCATCATGGATATTGGCCTGAAGTTTTCTTTTCTTGTTGAGTCTCTGCTGGGTTTTGGTATCAGGATGATGTTGGTCTCATAAAATGAATTGGGAAGGAGTCCCTCTTTTTGGATTATTTGGAATAGTTTCAGAAGGAATGGTGATTTCCCCTTTATCATTTTTTATTGCGTCTATTTGGTTGTTCTCTCTTTTCTTTTTTATCAGTCTGGCTAGTGGTCTGTGTATTTTGTTGATCTTCTCAAAAAACAAGCTCTTGGATTTATTGATTTTTTGAAGGGTTTTTCGTGTCTCTATCTCCTTCAGTTCTGCTCTGATCTTCGTTATTTCTTGTCTTCTGCTAGGTTTTGAGTTTTTTTGATCTTGCTCCTCTAGCTCTTTCAATTTTGATGATACAATGCCAATTTTGCATCTCTCCACTCTTCTCATGTGGGCACTTACTGCTATATATTTTCTTCTGGAGACTGCTTTAAATGTGTCCCAGAGATTCTGGTATGTTGTGTCTTCATTCTCATTGGTTTTGAAGAACTTCTGTATCTCTGCCCTCATTTCATTGTTTATCCAGTCAACATTCAAGAGCCAGTTGTTCAGTTCCATGAAGCTCTGTGGTTCTGAGTTAGTTTCTGAATTCTGAGTTCTAACTTGATTACACTATGGTCTGAGAGACTGTTATGATTTCAGTTGTTTTGCATTTGCTGAGGAGTGCTTTACTTCCAATTATGTGGTCAATTTTAGAGTAGGTGTGATGTGGTGCTGAGAAGAATGTATGTTCTGTGGATTTGGGGTGGAGAGTTTTGTAAATGTCTATCAGGTTTGCTTGTTCCAGGTCTGAGTTGAAGCCCTGGACATCCTTGTTAATTTTCTGTCTGTTTGATCTGTCTAATATTGACAGTGGAGTGTCAAAGTCTCCCACTATTATTGTGTGGGAGTCTAAGTCTCTTTTTAAGTCATTAAGAACTTGCCTTATATATCTGGGTGCTCCTGTATTGGGTCCATATATATTTAGAATAATTAGCTCTTCTTGTTGTATTGATTCTTTTACCTTTATGTAATGTCCTTCTTTGTCTCTTTTGATATTTGTTGCTTTAAAGTCTATTTTATCAGAGATGAGAGTTGCAACTCCTGCTTTATTTTGCTCTCCATTTGCTTGGTAAATCTTCCTTCATCCCTTTATTTTGAGGCTTTGTGTATCCTTGCTTGTGAGTTGGGTTTTCTGGATACAGCACACTGATGGGTTTTGGCTTTTTATCCAATTTGCCAGTCTGTCTTTTGATTGGTGCATTTAGCCCATTTAAATTTAGGGTTAATATTTTTATGTGTGAATTTGATACTGCCATTTTGGTGCTAGCTGGGTGTATTGCCAATTGTTTGATGCAGATTCTTCATTTTGTTGATGCTCTTTCCCATTTGGTATGTTTTTGGAATGGCTGGTACTGGTTGTTCTTTTCTATGTGTAGTACCTCTTTCAGGAGCTCTTGTAAAGCAGGCCTGGTGCTGACAAAATCTCTGAGTACTTGCTTGTTTGCAACGGATTTTATTTTTCCTTCACTTATGAAGCTCTGTTTGGCTGGATATGAAATTCTGGGTTGAAAGTTCTTTTCTTTAAGGATGTTGAGTATTGGCATCCACTCTCTTCTGGCTTGTAGCATTTCTGCCAAGAGATCTGCTTCCCTTTGTGGGTGACCCTACCTTTCTCTCTGGCTGTCCTTAGTATTTTCTTCTTCATTTCAACCCTGGTGAGTCTGACAATTTTGTGCCTTTGGGTTGCTCTTCTTGCGAAATATCTTTGAGGTGTTCTCTGTATTTTCTGAACTTGAATATTGGCCTGTTTTGCTAGGTTGGTGAAATTTTCTGGATAATATCCTGAAGAGTATTTTCCAGCTTGGATTCATTCTCTTCCTCACATTCTGGTACAGCTATCAAACGTAGGTTAGGTCTCTTCACATAGTCCCACATTTCCTGGAGACTTTGTTCATTCATTTTTGCACTTTTTTCTCTAATCTTGGTTTCTCATTTTATTTCGTTGATCTGATCTTCGACTTCTCATATCCTTTCTTCTGCTTGGTCAATTCAGCTTTTGAAACTTGTGCATGCTTCACAAAGTTCTCGTGTTGTGTTTTTCAGCTCCTTCAATTCATTCATATTCCTCTCTAAGTTGTCCATTCTTGTTATCATTTCCTCGAATGTTTTTTCAAGGTTCTTATTTTCTTTGCATTGATTTAGAACATGTTCTTTTCACTCACAGAAGTTTCTCATTACCCACCTTATGAAGTCTGATTCCATCATTTCATCACACTCATTCTCTGTCCAGCTTTGTTCCCTTGCTGGTGAGGAGTTTTGGTCCTTTGTAGGAGGTGAGGTGTTTTGGTTTCGGATGTTTTTCTCCTTTTTGCACTGTTTTTTTCCCATCTTTGTGGGTTTATCCATCTGTCGTCTGAGTGGTTGGTGACTTTTCGATTGGGTCTCCTAGTGGGCGCCTGGATTGTTGATGATGAAGTATTTCTGTTACTTAGTTTTCTTTTTAACAGTCTGGCCCCTCTGCTGTATGAATGCTGAGGTCCACTCTAGGCCTTGCCTGTCTGGGGTGCACCTGTAGCAGCTGCGGAACAGTGAGGGATGCTACCAGTTTCTTCTTCTGCTATCTTTGTCCCAGAATGATGCCCGCCAAATGTCAGTCTGATTAGTCCTTTTTGAGGTGACTCTTTGGATATACGGGGGTCAGGGAGCTGCTTGAGGAGGTGGTCTGTACTTTATAGGAGCTCACGTTCTGAGCTTCGGGCTCTGTGGATCATTCTGGGCTGTTAGGCCAGTATGTTTAAGTCTGCTGCAGCAGAACTCATAAGACCCCTTTTTATGCTCAGATGCTCTGTCTTGGGGAGTTAGGGCTTGCTTTATGAGTATCCATTGCACTGTCTTGCACAGCTAGGAGGCAGTCTAATCACTATTTGCCTGCCGAGGCTCTGCCCTGCTTCTATGGGGTCTGCCTTGTTGCCATGGGCTCTGCCCTGCTGCCCTGGGCTCCGCCCTGCTGTTGTGGGCTTCGCCTTGTTGCCGTGGGCTCTGCCCTGCTGTTGTGGGCTCCGTCCTGTTGGCGGAGTCTCTCTGCTATGGCGGGTTGCCTCAGCAATGGTAGGCTGCATCAGCAATGGGAGTGTACCTTAGTAGGGGCAGAATGCCTCGATAATGGTGTATGCCACTCCCCCACCGAGCTGCTGGGTTCAGCTGTGCCTGCAGTGAAACTCTCAACCCCGAGCGTTTTGAATCGCCATTTTTTTTGTCCCTGTTGGGGTGGAACCCTCTGAGGCTGATCACATGGCTCCCTGCCTCAGAGCTCTCTCTTATTTTTTTTGGTTAAACGGTTGACTCTCTCCCAGGTGTTTCAGTCACCTGCTGAAAGGGCCCTGGGATCTGTGTGATTTCCTGGGCAGCTACCCACTGCACCCGCTCAAATGTCTTTTCCTGGGAATCTCCTGGTCTGGCTCACTGTCTAAGTCCCATTTAGTCAGATGGATATGCTAATCTGCCCTCCCAAATCTCAGATTGCTGGTTTAACCAGGCACCCAGACCAGTGCCTTTTGTGCCTAGTGCTGCTGCACTGCAACACCAGCCAAAACGGCTGCACGAGCCAAAACAGCTGTGCTGGCACCCCGTGTCTCTCCTACACCTGGGAATTTCCCCATTCTCTGGGCAACAAAGATCCGTCTGGAAATGCAGATTGCACTCACCCTCTGCGTCTTCACTGAGAGCTGCAATCCTGATTTCCTCCTACCGTGCCATCTTCTTTCATCAAAAAATAACTTTTTATCAGAGTTACATTTTCATATGGAGTTATGGGAGACCAAAGAGCCATTAAGTTCTAAAATAACAAAGTTGTGACAATGAAATTTATTTATTTAATTGTTCTTCTTTATATTTTTCTACTAGTTATTGGGGTACAGGTGGTATTTCGTTACATGAGTAAGTTCTTTAGTGGTGACTTGTGAGGTTTGGTTCACATATCACCCAAGCAGTATACATTGCACTATATTTGTAGTCTTTTATCCCTTGCCCCCACCAACCCTTCCTTCTATTATGTCCCAAAGTCCATTATATCATATCAATGAGTACATACAATGTTTGGTTTTCCATTCCTGAGTTACTTCACTTAGAATAAATCTCCAATCTCATCCAGTCCCTAAAAATGCTGTTAATTCATAGTTTATTCCTTTTTATGGCTGCATAGCATTCCATTATATATATATATATCTATATGATACATATATAAATATATATATATCTATATGATACATATATAAATATATATCTATATGATATATATAATATATATATCTATATGATATATATAATATATATATGATACATATATATTATATATATCATATAGATATATTATATATCATTTATATCACAGTTTCTTTATCCATTTGGAGATTGATGGACATTTGGGTTGGTCCCATGATTTTGCAATTGTAAATTGTGCTGCTATAAACATGCATGTGCAAGTATCTTTTTCAAATAATGATTTATTTTCCTTTGGGTAGATACCCAGTACTGAGATTGCGGGATCAAATGGTAGTTCTACTTTTGCTCCTCTAAGGAATCTCCACTCTGTTTTCCCTAGTGGTTTTCCCCATCTACATTCCCACCAGCAGTGTAGAAGTTTCCTGATCACTGCATCCATGCCAACATCTACTGTTATTTGACTTTTTGATTATAACCATTCTTGCTGGAGTAAGGGGGTATTGCATTGAGGTTTTGATTTACCTTTCCCTGGTCATTAGTATATCTTTTTTTTTCTTCTCAAGATGGAGTTTTGCTCTGTTACCCAGGCTGGAGTGCAGTGGCATCATCTCGGCTCACTGGAAGCTCTGCCTCCTGGGTTCAAGTGATTCTCCTGCCTCAGCCTCCCAAGTAGCTGGGACTACAGGTGCCTGCCACCACTCCTGGCTAATTTTTGTATTTTTAGTAGAGACAGGGTTTCGCCACATCGGCCAGAATGGTCTCAATCTCTTGACCTTGTGATCTGCCTGTCTCAGCCTCCCAAAGTTCTGGGATTACTGGCATGAGCCACTGTGCCTGGCCTTGTATATCTTCTTTTGAGAATTGTCTATTCATGTCCTTAGCCCACTTTTTGATGGATTCTATTTTTTTCTTACTGACTAGTTGGAGTATGTTGTAGATTCTGGATATTAGTCCTTTGTCAGATGTATAGTTTGTGAATATTTTCTCTCATTCGGTGGGTTGTCTGTTTACTCTGCTGATTGTTCCTTTTGCTGTGCAACAACTCTTTAGTTCAATTAGGTCCCAGCTCTTTATATTTGTTTTTATTGCATTTGCTTTTGGGTTCTTGATTATGAAATACTTGCCTTAGCCAATGTCTAGAAGAGTTTTACCAATGTTGTCTTCTAGAATTTTTAAAGTTTCAAGTCTTAGGTTTAAGTCCTTAATCAATCTCAAGTTAATTTTTGTATAAGGTGAGAGATGAGAATCCAGTTTCATTCTCCTATCTGTGGAATTTTACCCCCTGCTCCTTTGGCCAGCCTCCCAATAGAACCCTGTGGTTCCAGGAAGAAATGGGCTGCTTGGGGAACCATCAAGTTCCTAGGCCTTTTCTGCTGCTTCCTCTACCCCTGTATTTCATTTGGCTCTTTAACTTGACTCAGCTCCAGGTAATGATGGAAATTTCTCTTGCGAACAGAGCTTGAGCTTCTCCAGTGGGGAGTGTGTGTTTAGGAGAGGAGGGTCTCTTTTTTCCACTTCTACAGTTGGGACACTCACAGTATTTGGGGGTCTCCTGGGTCCTGTAGGAGCAGTCCACTTCCTTCAGAGTATGGGTCAGTGTCTGTGGGTCCTCTTGGGATTGCTGATTTGTTCTTGCAGTCAATCTGGAGCTAAAAATCACAATGCAAACCTCCGCATTCTGCTCTGTCTGGAGCTGCTCTCTAGTCATGCCTCCCATCTACCATGATCCCTAACAATAGAATTTAAAATACTGGGATTGGCTAGCAGTGCACAAATTGGGCACAGAAAATACATTTCTAGGGATCCTCAAATTACATCAGGCATGTAGTCATTTTGCCAATTGGAGAGGTCAGTTGTTCCAGGCTTCTACAGAATCTTCCTCTGAAGAGGAGGTTCAAGATGACAGATAAAAGACAGGGCTGATGTGCAGATCCCACTTGGATGGACAGAACAGTGTTTGGAGATGCACATCATAAACTTTTGCTCCGGGAACCAATATTGGTGTGAACCAGGAAACCTGAATAAATTCAAAAATACTTTGAAAGAAGCTGCAGACCACTGCAAGTTTCATGACACAGGAAAAAAACTAAGTTCCCAAAGTGTGAGAGCAAAACCTGCCTCTGATCACACGTCTGTCCCCACCAAGGAACCTGAAAACCTAGGTTACAAGAGAAGGATTTAAATTTACCTAGAGCTGAAATGGTTTACTGTAAAATGTAAAAGTAGAAGCAGCCATGGGAAGAGCCTTGTAGGCACTCCCATTCTCCAGCTTGAGTCCTGGGAAGCCACCTCTGACTATATCTTACAGGGGCACTCAGGGAAGGCAGCTGGCAGAATTTGTGAGGGGATCATAGTGTGAAAGTAGCCTCCAACTGAACTTTGTAATAGTTTTGATTGGATGCAAAATCTCTTGAGCAGAATCCAGGGGTGAAATGGGAACTGCAGCAGAAAGGAGCACAGTGTGGGCAGATGGGGAGGGATATGGCCTGAAAGCTGTGCTTGCTTTCTCAGTGGGGAAATTTCTAGTCTGGGGCTGGGTCTGAGTCCCATGGCCAGGCTGCCTGGAGATAAACTTGGCACTGTTAGCCTGGCACTGGGTGAGTGAGACCGGCCTTGCCAGCTATGTGAGAGCTGGGTGATGCCTACTGCTATTCGTTTTTCCTACTTCCCTGTTAACAGAGGAAGCCATAATCCCCTCTGGACCATAACCCCATTGGTCTGAGAACCACTTCCGCAGCCCTCACCATAGCCACAGTAAGCCCTGTTCAAGGAGAATCTAAGCTCAAACCCACTTAACTTTGCCCTCACCTGATAATATTTCTCTACCTGCCCTTGTAGCCAATCACAAAATACATAACTTTTGGGAGCTTTATAACCCTGTCCATTACCTGATAAACCCAAATATTTATCCCGGAAAACTTAGGGCAAGCCTATGTCCCTCTTCTACTATCACAGCTGGTGGTCTCTTGAAAGTGCCACCTCAGGGCTGGAGGCCAACCAACTCAGGATGTTACCGCAACTCATGACAGAAAAATTCTACTCCAAGGGAGGAGAAAAGAACAGCTAATTCTACTGCCTGCAACATCCTGGCTAGCCAGTGGTCCTGAGTCTGTCCATGTGACAACTTCAGTGCTAGCATAATCAGAATTTGAGAAAGCCAGCACACTGAACATATCTACAACCAAGGACTCTCACAGAATCTACTTCACCCCCCTACTACCTCCACCAGAGCAGGTGCTTAAATCCACAGCTGGAAAACCTGAAGATGTCATACATCACAGGACTCTTTTGCAGACATCCCCCAGCACCAGATCAGAGCCAGGTAGCCCCACTGGATGACTTGACCTAGAAAAGCGGTAACAGTTACAGGAATCCCTGTCCCTAGGGGAAGAGAGAGAGAGAGTGCAGCACATTAAGTGACCACTCCATGGTACAAAAGAATCAATCTGTGCAGCTGCTCTTCAGTTCTAGAATTTTCCACTGAAATAGCCTACCCAAATGAGAAGGAATCAGAAAAGTAATTCTGAAAATATGACAAAACAAGGTTCTTTAACATCCTAAGAAAAGTCATGCTAGCTCACCAGCAATGGATGCAAACCAAGTACAAATCTCTGTATTGCCAGATACAGAATTCAGAAAGTTGATTATTAAGCTACTCAAGGAGGCACAAGAGAAAGACAAAAATCAACTTTAAGAAATAAAAAAAACCAAGTTATGGGTAAAAAATGCTCCAGAGAAATAGATATTATAAAGAAGAAACAATCACAACTTTTGGAAGTGAAAGACACACTTAGAGAAATACAAAATGCACTGGAAAGATTTTTTTTTTATTGCGTTTTAGGTTTTGGGGTACATGTGCAGAAGACGTAAAATAGTTGCATAGGTACACACGTGGCAGTGTGTTTTGCTGCTTTCTGCCCCTTCAACCACATTTGGCATTTCTCCCCATGCTATCCCTCCCCCACTCCCCATCCGCTGTCCCCCCCCATTTCCCCCAATAGACCCCAGTGTGTAGTGCTCCCTTCCATGTGTCCATGTGTTCTCATTTTTCATCACCCGCCTATAAGTGAGAATATACGGTGTTTCATTTTCTGTTCTTGTGTCAATTTGCTGAGAATGATGTTCTCCAGATTCATCCGTGGCCCTACAAGGGACACGAACTCATCGTTTTTGATTGCTGCATAATATTCCATGGTGTATATGTGCCACATTTTCCCAGTCCAGTCTATCATCGATGGGCATTTGGGTAGGTTCCAGGTCTTTGCTATTGTAAACAGTGCTGCAATGAACATTCGTATGCATGTGTCCTTATAGTAGAAAGATTTATAGTCCTTTGGATATATACCCAGTAATGGGATTACTGGGTCAAATGGAATTTCTATTTTTAGGTCATAGAGGACTCGCAACACTGTCTTCCACAATGGTTGAACTAATTTACACTCCCACCAGTAGTGTAAAAGTGTACCTATTTCTCCACATCCTCTCCAGCATCTGTTGTCTCCAGATTTTTTGATGAATGCCATTCTAACTGGTGTGAGATGGTATCTCAATGTGGTTTTGATTTGCATCTCTCTAATGACCAGTGATGATGAGCATTTTTTCATATGTTTGTTGGCCTCTTGTATGTCTTCTTTGGTAAAGTGTCTGTTCATATCCTTTGCCCATTTTTAGGTGGGCTTGTTTGGTTTTCTCTTGTAAATCTGTTTGAGTTCTTTGTAAATTCTGGATATCAGCCCTTTGTCAGATGGGCAAACTGCAAAAATTATTTCCCATTCTGTTGGTTATCGATTCACTCTAGTGACTGTTTCTTTTGCTGTGCAGAAGCTGTGGAGTTTGATTAGGTCCCATTTGTCTATTTTGGCTTTTGTTGCCAATGCTTTTGGTGTTTTGGTCATGAAGTCCTTGCCTACTCCTATGTCCTGAATGGTTT
>JAPYYA010005733.1:0-10510 GCA_028533165.1 Leontopithecus rosalia | reverse complement strand
GAATGGCGTTCATTAAAAAATCTGGAGACAGCAGATGCTGGAGAGGATGCAGAGAAATAAGAACACTTTTACACTGCTGGTGGAGGTGTAAATTAGTTCAACCATTGTGGAAGACAGTGTGGCGATTCCTCAAGGACCTAGAAATAGAAATTCCATTTGACTCAGCAATCCCATTACTGCATATATATCCAAAGGACCATAAATCGTTCTATTATAAGGACACATGCTCACGAATGTTCATTGCAGCACTGTTTACAATAGCAAAGACTTGGAACCAACCCAAATGCCCATCCATGATAGACTGGACTGGGAAAATGTGGCACATATACACCATGGAATATTATGCAGCAATCAAAAATGATGAGTTTGTGTCCTTTGTAGGGACATTGATGAATCTGGAGAACATCATTCTCAGCAAATTGACACAAGAACAGAAAATGAAACACCGTATATACTCACTCATAGGCGGGTGATGAACAATGAGAACACATGGACACAGGGAAGGGAGTACCACACACTGAGGTCTATTGGGGGAAATAGGGGAGGGACAGCAGTGGGGGGGCAGGGGATGGATGGCATGGGGAGAAATGCCAAATATGGGTGAAGGGGCAGAAGGCAGCAAAACACACTGCCACGTGTGTACCTATGCAACTATCTTGCATGTTCTGCACATGTAACCCAAAAGCTAAAACGCAATAAAAAGAAAAAAAAAAAGAAAATATTAGGTAGATGTATTGAAAAGATTAAAGTCCTTTCTGCCAATGCTGGTTTGCAAAACAACAGTGATGCATCCTCCTGGGATGACTAACATCTCTCAATGTAGAGGACAGTAAGAAAAAATGCTAAGCCTTCACAGTTGAGACAGAGAGAGTACCAACCAGGCTTGCTGGACCAGGCCATAAGCCACAGGGTAACATGTATCAAGTTCTATGACAGTTCTAACCTCCACTGCCCTGAGCTAAGACAACTCTCAGTGCTTCCTGCCTTCTCCCCTACTGTCTGTTGTTGCCAGTTCTGGAAGATGGGAGTTTAGAGTCTAGGGTAATACTGAAATGGATTATAAAGGCATGAGAGATACACAAGGGTGAAACATACTAATATTTTAGAAATATTATGTAATGAATATTTAATAGCTGTTCATTGATAAGAGCAATAAAGATGAAGTATTTACAAACAACAAATACCTGAAAGTTTCCTGTTATATACAACAACAGAACACGTAACAATTAACATTTATCATTTCTATTTCTCTGGTAAGTCGAAAAGAAAAACTGCACTACATATGTTACTGGCAAAGACTAGGCTTTCTTAACTTGATCATCATCATTATTATTGACTGTATTTAGCCAAAATGTTACACAAGCATAAAAGTAACAAGAACATAGTTATTTTAGATGCTTTGATGCTAAAGTTGCTTATGAAATTAGCTGTTACAGCAACATTTTAGTTACAATAAAATACCCAGTGGGCCTCTTCTTTAAAAAGTTATATTGTTATTTTATAGACTAGACATAGAATTATCTTCTATTTATTTTATTTATGTATTTTATTCATTTCTTTACTTAGATTTAAAACTTATATTTGAGGCAGCTTAGAATAACAGAAGGAATACTGAATTAAAAATCTAAAGACCTACCTGTTGGTCTCCTCAATAAGGCAATGGAATGAAAAGGAAAGTGGGAGTCATTGTTGTGGATGAAGGAATTTAAGAGACTTAACCACTAATACCATGAGCCTTGTTTAATATCATGATTCAAGAACAGACCAACTGCAAAAAGTCATTTTGGGGATAACCCAGAGAAATTTCAGTAAGAATTAAGTATCTAGTGATATTAATGAATTACTGCTAATTTTGGTGGAGATGATAATGGTTTGGGGATTATTAAGATAATAACCTTTTTTACAGACATGTACTCACTAAAATATTCACAGGTAATGTTAAATGTCTGGGATTTGCTTTATTATATACCATAGCAAAATAAAAGATAAAGCAAATATAGCAAATACAAATAGCTAAGCATTGCTTACATCCACTAAGTAATGGGTATATGCAAATTTACTAAATAATTCCATTATTATACACTTAAAATTCTTAATAATGAAAGACAGACTTAAATATGAATTCTGTCACTTACCAACTGTGCCCCATTGGCAAGTTATTTTTCAAATGGGTACACTATTACTCATTGAATTTACTTTATGAAATTATTTTGAGGAACAAATAATGTCTATAAAAAGGCTCTGAAATGTTAAAGAGTCATAAAATTTAGTAAACTCTTGTTATATGACATTTTAAACTCAGTTTAGAGGAAGGTAACATAAATTTTTAATTCAAGTCTTGGAGTTACTTAAGCAAGTGCCACAGTCAATTAAATTCAGGAGGTATTTTCTAAAATAAATAGCATTTTTATTTTTAAAAGGCTTACTTTTTAAAGTCCGCCACTAACTTGAGTTATTACAATTAGACATCATTTATCACATTTATCTTTTAAAATCCTTAGTACCACACACAAAGATAGCTGGAGACCTTAATGTTTTCCCTTAGACTTCCTTCTATTTACAACATCTCAGCAGTTCTGTGGGCAAATTATTGAAAACATTGTTCTCAAAAATCACCAAAGAAAGAAGCTTTTTTTACTTGTTCAAGCGCAAATGAATATAATCTGTCATATTATTAAAATACATTTATTCATTAAAAATGTTGGTCAAACTAATCTTTTTACAACTTGGAATTCTTCAAATAAAAACAGCAAGATAGCCTTAGACATAAACTACAAAACTGTTAATAGCTGTCAGAAATCTACAGAAAGTAAATTACCAAGGAGCAACAGAGTTAAGAAGATCAGACATTTTATCCATTTATAGGACTACTAGTAAAGGAGCACACTTCCCAATGACAAGGCCATAAAATCTGATTTGATCATTTTAGTACAAAAACACTTTTTTTTTTTTTTAGATGGAGCCTCACTCTGTCACCCAGGTTGGAGGGCAAGGGCGGGATCTCGGCTCACGGCAATCTCTGCCTTCCAGTATAAAGCAATTCTCTTGCCTCGGTCTCCTGAGTAGCTGGGATTATAGGTGCATGTCACCACACCCGGCTAATTTTTGTGTTTTTAGTAGAGACAGGGTTTCACCATATTGGTCAGGCTAGTCTCGAACTTCTGACCTCGTGATCCACCCATCTCGGCCTCCCAAAGTGCTGGGATTACAGGTGTGAGCCACTGTGCTGGGCCAGTACAAAAAGCATTTAAATGCAAAATGGGGAAAGAAAAAGATGGAAGGAAGGTGGGGGGAGGGAAAAAAAGAAAGGAAATGTGAAGGTCAAAATAATGAAGGTTATGGATGGGCCAGAGCCTTATACACTCAGTATGTCTAAAGATCCAAAGATGTTCTACTTGCCAATAAGCAAGTGAGAAAGTGGCGGATACACACAACTGACCAAAGCAACCTTCATATACTTCCAAGTTTGACTTGAGGACAATGAATTCTTTGTGACTACTGGAAAAGTACAAAAAGGGATATCAGTATTCCTCAGACAGTTCTGGAAATAAGCTTATCCTTTTAAGAACGCTCTTGTTTGGAGGTTAGTAAGGATGCAGTGTGTGTACTGGCATGTTTCTTTCCGATATGCCCCAGTGAAGGAGTACAATATGAAATAAAGTACATGGAAATCTGACACCAGCGGTAAATCAGAACACCTGAAATTTTCTTTCTTTTTCTTTTTTGAGACATGGTCTTATTTGTCACCTATGGTGGAGTGCAGTGGTGTGATCTTGGCTCTCTGTAATGTCTGCCTCCTGGGCTCAAGTGATCCTCCCACCTCAGCCTCCCAAGTAGCTGAGACTACAGGCATGCACCACCACATCTAGCTAAATTTTAATTTTTTGTAGAGAAGGGGTTTTGCCATGTTGCCCAGGCTGGTCTCAAATTCCTGGGATCAAGTGATTCACCTGCCCTGGTCCCCCAAAGTGCTGGGATTACAGGTATGAGCCACTGCATCCGACCAGCTGACATTTTCTTGGAAAAAAAAAAAAAGTCATACAAAATGCAACTGATCGTTGGCAAAAAAAAAATTTTTTTAAATAATCATTTTAAGATTATTTCAAGATAACAGAAGGATGTGCTAAGTTTGCTGTTAAACAAATGATTAAATTATTTTGTACAAACATTTAACTAAGCCATGTGTTATGGATTGATTTCTTTCTCTCCCACTAAATTCATATGTTAAAGACCTAATGTCACTGTGATGGTATCTGGAAATGGGGCCTCTGGGAGGTAATTAGGTTTAGATGAGGTCATGGGGCTCTTATGCTGGGATTAGTACTCTTATGAGAAGATACACCAGAGAGCTCTCTCTCTCTCTGCATCAGAGGACACAGAGGACATCTGCAAGCCATGATGAGAGCCCTCACCAGAAACCAAATCAGCAGGCACCCAGACCTTGGCCTTTCCAGCCTGCTAACTGTGAGAAATTTCTGTGTTTAAGCCATTTTGTTAAGGAAGCCAGAGCTGACACACCAAATGACAGAAGATGGGAACAGTGCAAGAAGGGACCTTTTCACTTGATTCATGTTAATATATGGAGAGGGATACAGTTTGATGAGGCAAACTGAGCTTTCTGTTTGGTGACTGAAAGATGTGGACTCACTCTATCACTGATTCAATCACAATAGAATAGAGGCAGGAGAGCTTCATCATATCACCTCCTTACTTCACATCAAATGCCAAAAGAAAAGACCTCAGAATGAGTATCAGAACCGTGCTAATGAACTTGGTGCTGTAATTATTTTCTCTTTCCTTTAGTGCATAAGCAATGTTATAGTCTGCTATCTATGACAACAATGGCCCTTTCTAAGCTTCAAAAGTGTGATTCACAGACACAGTTTCGGGCATCAGAGGACAAGGTACGTCTGCATCATTAACTGCTTACAGAGGATGTCCTGGCAGTATGGAAAGCAGAGATGAAAAAGGCTTGATAACATATATCCTCTGGGGTTATCTCTAAGTAAAGCTTGAGTGACAGACCTGCAGCAGAAAGCAGTTGATTGGAGGTCTTTACAGTAATGGGCCTGTCAGGAACTTGATCTATTTCAACAGGAAAGCTGGAGCACAAATCAATAATGAGACAGCAAATCAAATCATTATCAGACCAGAATACCATTCCTGTGAGCAGGTTAATTTTGTTCACCAGAGTGCCTGATAGCAGTAAAGTTGAAGAAATTGCATTGGCAAGATTCACCTTGGAAAAAAAGAGAACAGATACATGGTGCTATTGGTTTAAAAGCAATTGAGGTCATGGGTAATGTAAACAAACAAAATGAGGGGATCCAAGATGGCTGAGTAGGAGCAGCTCTGAATTGCAGCTCCCAGTGAGAGCACAGAGGGTGAGTGGTCGCTGCATTTTCAGATGGATTTTTATTGCCCACAGACCAGGAGATTCCTGGGCAGAGGAGTGCCAAGGGTCTCCAGCGTGCTGTTTCGGCCACTGCAGCTGTTTCGGCTGGTGCAGCAGGTCTCCACACAAAAAACACACACAGGTCCAGGTGCCATTTCAGCTGGTAACTGGAGCACCTGGGAGACAGAGTCGCCCATTCAACTGATAAAAAGGGGACATGAAATAGGGAGCCAGGCCAGGAAATTCCCGGGTGAAAAGCACCACGAGTCTCCAGCGCACAGAGGGTCTCCACACAAAATCTCACACAAATCTGGGCACCTTTTCAACAGGTGACTGGAATGCCTGGGAAACAGAGTCGCCCATTCAACTGATAAAAAGGGGACTGAAACAGGGAGCCAGGCCAGGAGATTCCCAGGCGAAAAAGTTCCATGAGCACCCAGTGCGGCTGTTTTAGCTGGCACAGTGGGTCTCCACACAAAATCTCATACAAATCTGGGTGCCTTTTCTACTGGTGACAAGAATGCCTGGGAGACAGAGTCACCTGTTCAACTGAAAAACAGGGGACTGAAACAGGGAGCCAGGCCAGAAGATTCCAGGTGGAAAAGCACCATGAGCCCCCAGCGCAGCTGTTTCAGCCAGCCCAGCGGGTCTCCGCACAAAATCTCACACAAATCTGGATGTCGTTTCAACTGGTGACTGGAATGCCTGGGAGACAGAATTGCCCATTCAACTGAAAAAAAAGTGGTCTGAGGGAGGGAGCCAGGTGATCAGGCATGGCCAGTCCCACCCCCACAAAGACCAGCAGTCTGAAACGTTCTGGATAGAGAGTTTCACAGGAAGTACAGTTGAAACCGGAATGGTCCAGCTCTGTTGGGGAGGGGTGTCCGCCATTACCAAGGCGGTCCACCACTACCAAGGTAGTCCACCATTGCTCAGGTAGTCTGCCATTGCTGATGCAGTCTGCCATTACTGAGGTAGCCCGCCATTGCCAAGGCAGTCTGCCATTATAGAGAGAGTCCGCCATTATAGAGGCAGGTCACCATAGCCAAGGCAGTAGTAACTATACACCTTTAAACAGGACTGCAGGGGAAATTCACATGGTAGCTGGGCAGAGCCCACAGCAGCTCAGCAATGCCTCTGCTGGCAGACTGTGACTAGGCTGCCTCCTCGCAGGGCAGGGCATCCCTGAAAAAAGGCAGCAGCATGAAAGAAACTTATAAATAAAGCCCTACCTTCCCGGAACACAACAACCGGGGGGAAAAAAAGGCTGTTTTTGAGTTCTGCTGCAGCAGACTTAAACATACTTGCCCAGCAGCTCTGAATGGATCAATGGAGCTCACAGCTCAGCACTTGAGCTTCTATAAAGGACAGACAGAGTCACCTCATAAAGGAGAGCTCAGACTGACATCTGACAGGTCTCCTTCTGGGTTAAAGACAGCAGAAGAAGAAACTGGCGGCAACCCTTACTGTTCTGCAGCTGCTGCAGGTGAGCCCCAGGCAAGCAGGGTCTGGAGTGGACCTCCAGCAGTCCTACAGTAGAGGGGCCTGACTATTAGAAGGAAGACTAAGAAACAGAAAGAAATAACTTCATCATCAACGAACAGGATGTCCACTCAGATACCCCATCTGAAAGTCAACAACTACAAAGACCACAAGTAAATAAATCCACAAAGATGGGAAGAAACCAGCACAAAAAGGATGAAAACACCCAAAACCAGAACACTTCTCCTCCTCCAAGGGATCACAACTCACCAGCAAGGGAACAAGGCTGGATTGAGAAGGAGTCTGATGAATTGACAGAAACAGGCTTCAGAAGATAGGTAATAAGAAACTTCTCTGAGCTAAAAAAATATGTTCTAACCCAATGCAAAGAAACTAAGAACCTTGAAAAAAGGTTTGATGAAATGCTAATGAGAATACACAGCTTAGAGATGAACATAAATGAATTGATGGAGCTGAAAAACACAACATGAGAACTTCATGAAGCATACACAAGTTTCAATAGCCAAATTGACCAAGCAGAAGAAAGGATATCAGAGGTCGAAGATCAATGCAATGAAATAAAATGAGAAAGCATGATTAGAGAAAAAAGAATAAAAATAAACGAACAAAGCCTCCAAGAAATATGGGATTATGTGAAAAGACGTAATCTACATTTGATAAGTGTACCTGGATGTGACAGAGAGAATGAATCCAAGCTGGAAAACACTATTCAGGATATTATCCAGGAAAACTTCCCCAACCTAGCAAGGCAGGCCAATATTCAAGTCCAGGAAATACAGAGAACACCACAAAGATATTCCTCAAGAAGAGTAACCCCAAGGCACATAATTATCAGATTCTTCAGGGTTGAAATGAAGGAGAAAATGATAAGGGAAGCCAGAGAGAAAAGTCGGGTCACCACAAATGGAAGCCCATCAGACTCACAGCAGATTTCTCAGCAGAAACCCTACAAGCCAGAAGAGAGTGGGGGCCAAAATTTAACATCCTTAAGGAAAAGAACTTTCAACCTAGGATTTCATATCCCACCAAACTAAGCCTCCTAAGTGAAGGAGAAATAAAATCCTTCACGAACAAGCAATTACTCAGAGATTTCATCAGCACCAGGCCTGCTTTACAAGAGCTCCTGAAAGAAGTTCTAAACATAGAAAGGAACAACCAGTACCAGCCACTCCAAAAACGTACCAAATGGTAAAGAGCATTGACACAATGAAGAAACTGCATCAACTAACAGGCAAAACAGCCAGCTAGCATCAAAATGGCAGTATCAAACTCACAAATAACAATACTAACCCTAAATGTAAATGAGCTAAATGCCCCAATCAAAAGACACAGACTGGCAAATTGGATAAAAAGCCAAAACTCATCAGTGTGCTGTATCCAGGAACCCATCTCACATGCAAAGATACACATAGGTTCAAAATAAAGGGACGGAGGAAGATTTACCAAGCACATGGAGAGCAAAACAAAAGCAGGAGTTGCAATCATAATCTCTGATAAAATAAACTTTAAAGCAACAAAGATCAAAAGAGACAAAGAAGGACATTACATAATGGTAAAAGGATCAATGCAACAAGAAGAGCTAACGATCCTAAATATATACACACCCAATACAGTAGCACCCAGATACATAAAGCACATTCTTAATGACCTACAAAGAGACGTAGACTACCACAAAATAATAGTGGGAGACTTTAACTGTCAATATTAGACAGATCAATGAGACAGAAAATTAACAAGGAAACCAGGGACTTGAAGTCAGACCTGGACAAAGCAAACCTAATACACATTTACAGAACTCTGCACCCAAAATCCACAGAACATACATTCTTCTCAGCACCACATCACACCTACTCTAAAACTGACCACATAATTGGAAGTAAATCACTCCTCAGCAAATGCAAATGAATGGAAATCATAACAAACAGTCTCTCAGACCACAGTGCCATCAAGTTAGAACTCAGAATTCAGAAACTAACTCAGAACTGCACAGCTTCATGGAAACTGAACAACTGGCTCTTGAATGTTGACTGGATAAACAATTAAATAAAGGCAGAAATAAAAATGTTCTTCGAAACCAACAAGAACAAAGACACAACATACTAGAATCTCTGGCACACACTTAAAGCAGTGTCTAGAGGAAAATATATAGCAATAAATGCCCACATGAGAAGCAAGGAGAGATCTAAAATCGACATCCTATCAACAAAATTAAAAGAGCTAGAGGAGCAAGATCAAAAAAAACCTCAAAACCTAGCAGAAGACAAGAAATAACTAAGATCAGAGCAGAACTGAAGGAGATAGAGACACAAAAAGCCCTTCAAAAAATCAATAAATCCAGGAACTGGTTTTCAAGAAGATCAACAAAATAGACAGACCACTGCGCGTGCCTGTAATCCCAGCTTCTCAGGAGGCTGAGGCAGGAGAATTGCCTGAACCCAGGAGGCGGAGGTTGCGGTGAGCCGAGATCGCACCATTGCACTTCAGCCTGGGTAACAAGAGCGAAACTCTGTCTCAAAATAAATAAATAAATAAATAAAAATTAAAAAATAAAAAAAGAAGAATCAAATAGATGCAATAAAACTGGCTGGCCATGTGCAGAAAGCAGAAACTGGACCCCTTCCTGACACCTTACACTAAAATTAACTTCAGATGGATTAAAGACTTAAACATAAGACCTAGTACCATAAACACCCTAGAAGAAAACCTAGGTAAAACCATTCAGGACATAGGCATAGGAAAGGACTTCATGACTAAAACATCAAAAGCATTGGCAACACAAGCCAAAATAGACAAATGGAACCTAACTAAACTCCACAGCTTCTGCACAGCAAAAGAAACAATCATTAGAGTGAATTGGCAACCAACAGAATGGGAAAAATTTTTTGCAATCTACCCATCTGACAAGGGGCTAATATCCAGAATCTAACAAAGAACTAAAACAGATTTACAAGAAGAAAACAAACAAGCCCATTCAAAAGTGGGCAAAGGATATGAATAGACACTTTTCAAAATAAGACATATATGAGGCCAACAAACATATGAAAAAATGCTCATCATCACTGGTCATTAGAGAAATGCAAATCAAAACTACATTGAGGTACCATCTCAAGCCAGTTGGAATGGTAATCATTAAAAAATCTGGAGACAACAGTCACTAGAGTGAATCGGCAACCAACAGAATGGGAAAAAAATTTTGTAGTTTACCCATCTGACAAAGGGCTGATATCCAGAATTTACAAAGAACTCAAACAGATTTACAGGAAAAAAACAAACAAGCCCATTCAAAAATGGGCAAAGGAGATGAACAGACACTTTACAAAAGAAGACATACATGAGGCCAACAAACATATGAAAAAATGCTCATTATCACTGATAATTAGAGAGATGCAAATCAAAACCACATTGAGATACCATCTTACACCAATTAGAATGGCGATCATTAAAAAATCTGGAGATAACAGATGCTGGAGAGGATGTGGAGAAATAGGAACACTTTTACACTGCTGGTGGGAGTGTAAATTAGTTCAACCATTGTGGAAGACAGTTCGGCGATTCCTCAGGGCCTTAGAAATAGAAATTCCATTTGACCCAGCAATCCCATTACTGGGTATA
>JAPYYA010005732.1:0-10514 GCA_028533165.1 Leontopithecus rosalia | reverse complement strand
GTCTTGTAGGGTTTCTGCTGAGGGATCTGCTGTGAGTCTGATGGGTTTTTCCCTTTGTGGGTGACCCGACCTTTCTCTCTGGCTGCCCTTAGTATTTTCTCCTTCATTTCAACCCTGGTGAATCTGACGATTATGTGCCTTGGGGTTGCTCTTCTTGCAAAGTATCTGTGTGGTGTTCTCTGTATTTCCTGGATTTGGGTGTTGGTCTCCCTTGGTAGGTTGGGGAAATTTTCCTGGATAATTTCCTGAAGAGTATTTTCCAGCTTGGATTCACTCTCTTCATCACATTCTGGTAGACCTATCAAACGTAGGTTAGGTCTCTTCACATAGTCCCACATTTCTTGGAGACTTTGTTCATTCCTTTTTGCGCTTTTTTCTCTAATCTTGGTTTTTCGTTTTATTTCATTGAGTTGATCTTCGACCTCTGATATCCTTTCTTCTGCTTGGTCAATTTGGCTGTTGAAACTTGTGCATGCTTCACGAAGTTCTCATGTTGTGTTTTTCAGTTCCTTCAATTCATTCATATTCCTCTCTAAGTTGTCCATTTTTTTTATCATTTCCTCAAAACTTTTTTCAAATCTTTTTTCAAGGTTCTTAGTTTCTTTGCACTGATTTAGAACATATTCTTTTAGCTCACAGAAGTTTCTCATTACCCACCTTCTGAAGTCTGATTCCATCATTTTATCACTCTCATTCTCCATCCAGCTTTGTTTCCTTGCTGGTGAGGGGTTTTGGTCCTTTGTAGGCAGTGAGGTGTTCTGGTTTTGGGTGTTTTCCTCCTTTTGCGCTGGTTTCTTCCCATTTTTGTGGATTTATCCACCTGTCTTCTGAGTAGTTGCTGATTTTTCGATTGGGTCTCTGAGTAGAAGCCCAGACTGATGATGATGAAGTATTTCTGTTTTTTAGTTTTCCTTCTAACAGTCTAGCCCCTCTGCTGTAAGACTGCTGAGGTGCACTCCGGGCCCTGCTTGCCTGGGGTACACCTGTAGCAGCTGTGGAACAGTGAGGGATGCTACCAGTTTCTTCTTCTATCTTTGTCCCAGAATGGTGCCTGCCAAATGTCAGTTTGATCAGTCCTTTTTGAGGTCATTCTTTGGGAATACGGGGGTCATGGAGCTGCTTGAGGAGATGTTCTGTACTTTATAGGAGCTCAAGTGCTGAGCTGTGAGCTCCATTGTTCATTCAGTGTTGCTAGGCAAGTATGTTTAAGTCTGTTGTGGCAGAACTCATTAAAACCCCTTTTTTCCCTCAGATGCTCTGTCTCGGGGAGTTAGGGCTTTATTTGTGAGTATCTGTTTCGCTATCCTGCCCAGCTAGGAGGCAGTCTAGTCACTATTTGGCTGCCGAGGCTCCGCCCTGCTGGCGTGAGGTTTGCCCTTTTGCTGTGGGCTCCGTCCTGCTTTTTTGGGCTCCACCCTACTGACCTAGGCTCCGCCCTGCTGACGTGGGCTCTGCCCTGTTGGAGGAGTCTCTCTGTTATGGCAGGTTGCCTTGGCAATGGCTGGCTGCATCAGCAATGGGCGAGTACCTCAGTAGGGGCAGATGCTCTCAGTAATGGCGGACGCCCCTCCCACACCGAGCTGCACAGCTGTGGGTTCAGCTGTGGCCACAGTGAAACTCTCAACCCTGAGCATTTCGAATCACCATTTTGTTTGTCCCTGTGGGGGTGGGACCCGTTGAGCCTGATCACTTGGCTCCCTGCCTCTGAGCCTTTTTGCTTTTTTTTTTTTTTTTAAGTTGTAGGGTAGACTCTCTCCCAGGTGTTTCAGTCGCCGGTTGAAAGGGCACCGGGATCTGTATGATTTCCCATGCAGCGACCCACTGCTCTGGCTCTCAGTTCACCTCCCAGAAATCTCCTGGTCTGGCTCACTGTCCAAAACCTGTTTAATCAGATGAATATGGTAATCTGCCCTCCCAAATCTCAAATTGCCAGTTTAAGAGGGCACCCAGACCTGTGCATTTTGTGCGCCATGCTGCTGTGCTGTGGCACCGGCTGTTTGGCTGCGCGGAGACTGCTGCACTAGCTGAGACTGCTGCACTGGTGACCTGTGTCCCTCCTACACCTGGGCTTTTCCCTGTTCTGTGGGCTATAAAGATCCATCTGGAAATGCGGTGTGAACTCACCCTCTGCGTCTTGACTGTGAGCTGCAATCCTGTGTTGCTTCTATAGCACCATCTTCCCCCCACACAGAGTTTTTAGGTTGGAGTGTTATATTCTTTTCCTGTTGGGTTGTTTGAGCTCCGCATGCATTTTGATTATTAATCTCTTGTCAGATGGATAATTTGCAATTTTTTCCCTATTCAGTGGGTTGTCCTTCACTTTGTTAATTGATTCCTTTGCTGTGCAGAAACTTTTTAACTTGATTTGATCCCATTTGTCCATTTGCTTTGGTTTCCTGAGCTTGTGAGATATTACTCAAGATTCTTTGCTCAGTCCAACGTCCTGGGGAGTTTGCACAATGTTTTCTTTCATTAGTTTGATAGCTTGAGGTCTTAGATTTAAGTCTTTAATACATTTTTATTTGGTTTTGTATATGGCAAGAGATAGAGGTCTAGTTTCATTCTTCTATGTATAAATATCCAGTTTACTCAGAACCCTTTAGTGAAGACTGTCCTTTCCTAAATGTACGTTCTTGGCATTTTTGTCTAAAAACAGTTCACTGTATGGATTTATTTGCAAGTTCACTGTTCCATTTTATTGGTCTACATGTCTGTTTTTATGCCAGTACCATGCTGTTTTGGTTACTGTAGCTCCTTCATACATTTGAAATCAGGTAATGTGATTCTTCCAATTGAGTACTTTTTGCTCAGGACAGCTGTGAGTATTCTGAGTCTTTTATGGTTTCATATACATTTTAAATTCTTTTTTGATTTCTGTGAAGAATGTCATTGGTATTTTGAAAGTAATTGCATTGAATTAGTAGATTGCTTTGGGTAGTGTGAACAGTATAAGAATATTAATTCTTCCAATTCTTGGACATGGAATATCGTTCCATTTTTGTATTACCTTCAGTTTCTTACATCAATGTTATATAGTTTTCATTGTAGAAATCTTTCACTTCTTTGGTTAAGTTTATTCCTAGGTATTTTATTTTATTTGTAGCTATTGTAAATGGAATTACTTTCATGATTTATTTGTCAGATTGTTTGCTGTTGGCAGAGAGAAATGCTACTAATTTTTGTAAGTTGATTTTTTTTGTCTTGCAACTTCATTGAATTTGTCAGTTCTAATATTTTTTTGGATGAAGTCTTTAGATTTTTCCAAGTATAAGATCATGTCATCTGCAAACAAGGATGATTTGACTTCTTTTCCAATATGTATGTTCCTTATTTCTTTCTCTTATCTGATTGCTCTAGCTAGGACTTCTAGTACTATGTTGAATAATAGTGATGAAAATGGGCTTCTAATCTTGTTTCAGCTCTTGGAGGAAAGGTTTTCACTTTTTTATTGTTCAGTATGATACTAGCTGTAGTCTGTCCTATGTGGCTTTTATTGTGTTGAGGTATGTCCTTTATATCTAGATTTGAGTTTTTTTTTTAAACCATGAAGGGATGTTAAATTTTATCAAGCATTTTTTCAGCATTAATTGAAATGATCATATTGTTTTTATCCTTCTCTTGATATGATGTATCATATTTGTTGATATGATTTATCCCATTGATTAATTTGCATATGCTGAATCATCTTTGCATCCCTGGGATATATCTCACTTTGTCATGATTAATGATCTTTTTAATGTGTTGTTGAATTTGGTTTGCTTTGCTAGTATTTTACTGAGGATATTTGCATCAATGTTCATCAGGGGTATTGGCCTGTAGTTTTCTTGTTTGGTGTGTCTGGTCTGGTTTTGGTATCAGGGTAATACTGGCCTCATAGAATGAGTTTAGAAGTATTCCCTCCTCTTCTACTTTTTTGGAGTAGTTTGAGTAGGATTGGTAGCAGTTTGTCTTTAAATGTTAGGTAGAAATCAGCAGTGAAGCTAACAGGTCCTGAGCTTTTCTATCTGGGAGACTTTATTATGGTTTCTATCTCATTTGTTTTTTTTTTTTTTTTTTTTTTTAAAAGGCAATTATTTATTCCAGGAAAATCAAAACTAAGAAACACAAAGCACTGAATTATCTAATATCTTTTTATACCCAATTATAAAATAGTATGTAGGATCAATACTTGCCTCCTTTTCTTTTCTTTCTTTTTTTTTTGGCAGTAACCCTAAATTTATTTATTTATTTTATTTTATTTTATTTTATTTTATTTTTTTAAAATTTTTATTCATTTTAGGTTTTGGGGTACATGTGCAGAACATGCAAGATAGTTGCATAGGTACACACGTGGCAGTGTGTTTTGCTGCCTTCTGCCCCCTCACCCATATTTGGCATTTCATTTGTTATTGGTCTATTCTGGATTGGGATTTCTTCAGGATCAATCTTGGTAGGTTGTATGTATCTAAGAGTGTATCTATTTCTTCTGGGTTTTCCAATGTATTGTCATATATATTGGCTCATAGTACCCACGAATTATCTTCTGAATTTCTGTGGTATCAAATGTAATGCCTCCTTTTTTATCTCTGATTTTATTTACTTGGGTCTTCTTTCTTCTTTTCTTAGTTGGGCTAAAGATTTGTCACTTTATCTCTTCATAAGATCAACTTTGCTTTGATCTTTTGTATTTTTTCATTTCAATTTTATTTATTTCTGCTCTTATTTTTCTTTTCTTCTACTAATTTTGGGTTTGATTTACTCTTGTTTTTCTAATTCTTTAACCTGCATCATTAACTTGTTTATTTGCAGTTTTTCTGCTTTTCTGATATAAGTGCTTATTGCTATAAACTTTCTTCTTAGTACTGCTTTTGCTGTATCCCATAGGATTTTGTATATTATATTTCCATTTTCTTTTGTTTCAATACATTTTTAAATTTTCTTCTTAATATCTTTATTGGACCAGTGGACATTCAGGAACATATTATCTAATTTCCATGTGCACGTATAGTTTCCAAAGTCCCTCTTGTTAATTGATTTCTAGTTTTACTCCTTTGTGGTCAGAAAAAACATTTGATATGATGTTATTTCTCTTGAATAATTAAAGACTTGTTTTTTAGCCTAACATATGGTCTCTTCTTAAGGATTATCCGTGTTCTGAGAAGCATGTGTATTCTGCAGCTGTTGAATGAAATTTTTTAAAAATATCTGTTAGGTACATTTGGTCTATGGTGCAGATTCAGGCCAATGTTTCCTTGTTGATTTTCTGTCTGGAAGATCCATCTGTCCAATGCTGAAAGTGAGGTGTTGAAGTCTCCAGCTATTATTGTATTGGGGTCAATATCTGTCTTTAGCTCTAATAATATTTGCTTTATATATTTGGATGTTCCAGTGTCAGGTGCATATATATATATATATATATATATATAGTTGTTATATCCTCTTGTTCAATTGACTCTCTTATCATTATATAATGACTTTCTTTGTCTTATTTCATAGTTTTTGTCTTGAAATGTATTTTATCTTATGTAAGTGTAGCTACTCCTGCTCTGTTTTGGCTTTCAATTGCATGGAAAAATGTTCTCATCCTTTTATTTTCAGTCTATTTGTATCTTTATAGGGGAACTGTGTTTCTTGTTGACAACAAGTCCTTGAGTTTTTGGTAGTTGTTTTGTTTTGTTTTCATTCAACCACTCTGTGTCTTTTGATTGGAGATTTTAGTCCATTTACATTGTGTTATTATTGATAAGTAAGGGCTTACTTTTGTCATTTTGTTACTTGTTTTCTGGGTGTCTTTTGGTCCTCTCTTCCTTTTTTCCTTTCCTCTTATCTTCCTTTCAGTGAAGATCGTTTTCTCAGGTGGTATGTTTTAATTTCTTGCTTTTAACTTTTGTGTGTGTCTGTTGCATACGTTTTGATTTGAGATTGCTAAGAGACTTGCAAATAATTTATTAAAAACCCATTATTTTAAACTGATGTCAACTTAACACTGATTGCATAAACAGACAAAAAAATCCAACAAGCGAAGAGAAGGCTAAAAAACTCTACACTTTAACTTTATTCCTTCACTTTTAAACTTTGTATTCTTTCCATTTATATTGTATTATACTGTCTATTATTGAAAAGTTGTTGTTTTCATTTTTGATAGGCTAATCTTTTAGTCATTCTACTCATCTTATGAGTAGCTTACATGCCACAACTATAGTGTTATAATATTTTGTCTTTCTGTGTACTTACTACTACCAGTATGTTTCATACCATCAAGTGATTTTTTTTATCGCTCATTATAGTTCTTTTCTTTCAGATTGAAGAACTTCCCTTAACATTTCTTGTAGGACAGGTCTGGTGTTGATGAAATGCCTCAGCTTTTGTTTGTCTGGGAAAGTATTTCTCTTTCATGGTTGCAGTATATTTTCACTGGATTTACTCTTCTGGGATAAAGAATTTTTTCTTTCAGTACTTTAAATATGTCATGTCACTGTCTCCTGGTTTGTAAAATTTCCACTGAAAAATCTGTTGCTAGACATATTGGAACTTTCTATATTATTTGTTTCTTTTCTCTTACTGCTTTTAGGATCCTTTCTTTATCCTTGACCTTTGGGAGTTTGATTATTAAACGTGGTGAAGTAGTCTTCTTTGTCTTGAAATTTATTTTATTTAATGTAAGTATAGGTATACCTGCTCTGTTTTGGTTGTCACTTGCATGGAATATCTTTTTTCATCCCTTCATTTTCAGTCTATGTGTGTCTTTATAGGTGAAGTATGTTTCTGAATTTCTTCTATGCTATCCTGAATTTTGTTGAGCTTCCTCAAAAGAGCTATTTTGAATTCTCGTCTGAAAGATCACAGATCTCTATATCTCTGGGTTAGTCACTGGTGCTTCATTTAGTTTGTCAGGTGAGGTCATGCTTTCCTGAATGGTCTTGATGTCTGTGGTTGGTCTTTGATGTCTGGGCATTAATCAGTTTGCTATTTATTATAGTCTTTTTTTTTTTTGAGACGAAGTTTCGCTCTTGTTTCCCAGGCTGGAGTGCAATGGCGCGATCTCGGCTCACTGCAACCTCCGCCTCCTGGGTTCAGGCAATTCTCCTGCCTCAGCCTCCTGAGTAGCTGGGATGCGCCACCATGCCCAGCTAAATTTGTATTTTTAGTAGAGACGGGGTTTCAGTCTAGAACCTTATTTGTACCTGGGTATTCAAAGGGATTTGGATGTTGTAAGTCTTTGGTCACTGAAGCTGTGTCTGCTTTAAGTTAACCCCAAGGTCAGTAATACTGTGGTTCTTGCAGACTTGTAGAGGTACTGCCTTGATGGTCTTGGATAAGATCTAGAAGAATTCTCTGATTACCAGGCAAAGACTCTTATTTGCTCCCCTTACTCTCCCCCAAACAAATGGAGTCTCTCTCTCTCTCTCTCTCTCTCTCTCTCTTGTCTCTCTGATGGAGAAGGGGTGATACAAGCAGCCCTGTGGCCACCACCACTGGGGCTGTGCTGGGTTAGACTCAAAGCCACAGTACTGGGTGTTGCTCAAGGCCCACAGTGACCACTGCCTGGCTATTGAATACATTCACACAAGGGCCAAGGGGTCTATGATCAGCAGGTGGCACATCCAGCCAGATTTTTGTCCTTCTCGTCAGGGTGGTGAGTTCTTCCAGCCCCAGGCAGGTCTGGAGATGCCTCCCAGGAGCCAGTGTCTGGAGTTGAGAACCTTAGGAATCTACTTGGTGCTCTCTTTTACTGCAGCTGAGCTAGCACCAAAGCCAAAAGACAAGCCCCTCCACTCTTTTCTTCCTTTTCCTTAAGCAGAAGGGCCTCTTCTTATGGCCACCATTGCTCCTGGCCTGTGGTGCGTACTGCCTGGCTACCACTGATATTTATTCAAGGCCCAAGGCCTGTTTAGTCAGCTTGCAGTGAATGCTGCCAGTCCCGAGTCTCTCCTTTTAGGGCAGTGGGCTTCCCTCTGTCCCAGGACAGGTCTAGAAATGTCATCCTGGACCCAAAACCTATAACCAGAACCCCAAGAGCCCACTTGGTGCTCTACCCCACTGTGTCTAACCTACTATGCAAGCTGCAAGAAAAAGTCCCCTTTACTCTTCTGTGTTCTTTCCTCAATCAGAAGGAGTTTTTACCATAGCTACTATAGCTGAGAATGTGCTGGGTCATAGATGAAGCCAGTATAGCTTTGAGTCTCACCCAAGGCCTGTAGCAAGTACTACCTGGCCACCACTGCTGAATATTCAGGGCCCAAAAACTCTTTAGTCAGCGGGTGATGAATTTTGCCGAGACCGGGTCTTCCTGTTCAAGGCAGCAGGTTCCCTTCTGGCCCATGTTCCCTGGACATGTTTCCATGACCTAGCGCCTGGAATGGGGGCCTCAGGACTCTGCTGCATTTCTTACCCTACTATGGCTGAGCTGGTATCTAAGTTGTAAGACAAAGTCCTCTTCACTCTCCCCTCTTCTCTCCTCAAGCAGAAGGAAAGAGTCTCTCCTGGAGCTGTGGGCTGCACTGCCTGTGGTTGGGGAAGAGGTAACACAAGCCGTCCCTTGGCTGCCCCAGCTAGTGTCTCACTAGGACGTCACATATTCCCTAAGTCCACTGGCTTTGAGCCCAGCTTGGCACCAGTACTTGCCCAGAAATTGCAGTCTTTGTTGCCTAGACTGCCTTGCAAGTTTGTTTAGAACCCCAGAGCCCTTTAGTCAATGGTGGCAAGGCTTGTTGGTACTCAGGTCCCAACCATTGAGATGGAAGATTTACCACTGGCTAGGACTGGTATAAATGCTTTCTCCATAGGCTCTGGTGGAGTTTTGCCCCATGTTGCTTTCCATTGTGACAGGGCAGCACTGAGTTCCAATGCAAAGTCATACAATCACTGTGCTCTGCCTCCCTTAAGCACACAGATTCTCTCTCTGTGCCTTGAAGCTGCTGCCAGGGAATTGGGGAGGGGAGGTGTAGGCAATTCAAGAATGTCTTTCCTATTTTCTTTAGTGCCCCTTTCCTTAATATGATGTTAAAACCAGGTACTATTATAGCTCACCTGAGTTTTTTGTTCTTATGAAGGGGATTTTTTGTGTGGATAGTTGTTCAGTTTGATCTCCCTGTGAGGGAGATGATTGTTAGAGGTTTCTGTTTGGCTACCTAGCTCTGCCTCCTCCCTAACCATAACTATTTTAAATTCTTCTATTAATTCCAAAATTTCTGACATATCTGAACCTGGTCCTGATTTTTTTTTTTGGTCTCTTTAGGCTGTTTTTTTCTTCTTTTTTAAAAGATGCTTTTCAAGTAGAACAGACTGTTTTATGCCTTTACTATGCCTGTAATTTTTGTTTAAAGCCTGATGTAATACATTGGCTAAAAAATTGTCATAAATAGTCCATTAGTGTAAGATTTTATGTTACTTGGCTAGAAGTTAGACCATGTTCACTGTTTGCTGTAGCTGCACCAGAGGCAAAAATTTGCTTTAATATTTTGTTTTTGACTCCCTGGTTGTCTTCGGGTTTCCCTAGAGACTCTGCCTCAAACTGAGGCCGAAGCATCTAGTGCTTTCATCTATAATCTCCTGTTCATACATAGTAGCCTAAAAATGTGTTGGTAAGGTGTGAGGGAAGGAGAAGCATTGTGTAGTCATATGATTAGATCTCAGTCTTTTATTGTGCTTGTCTCCCTGGGCTGTGGCCTTCACAAATGCTTCTCAGATTTTTTTTTATTTTTTATTTTTTATTGCATTTTAGATTTTGGGGTACATGTGAAGAACATGCAAGATAGTTGCATAAGTACACACGTGGCAGTGTGACTTGCTGCCTTCCTCCCCTTCACCTATATCTGGCATTTCTCCCCATGCTATCTCTCCACAATTCCCCCGCTCTGTCCCTCCCTATTCCCCCCAATAGACCCCAGTATGTAGTGCTTCCCTCCCTGTGTCCATGTGTTCTCATTGTTCATCACCCACCTATGAGTGAGAACATGTGGTATTTGATTTTCTGTTCTTGTGTCAGTTTGCTGAGAATGATGTTCTCCAGGTTCATCCTTCCAAAGGACACGAACTCATCGTTTTTGATGGCTGCATAATATTCCATGGCATGTATGTGCCAGATTTGCCCTGTCCAGTCTATCATTGATGGGCATTTGGGTTGGTTCCAGGTCTTCGCTATTGTAAACAGTGCTGCAATAAACATTCGTGTGCATGTGTCCTTATAGTAGAATGATTTATAGCCCTTTGGATATATACCCAGTAATGGGATTGCTGGGTCAAATGGAATTTCTATTTCTAGGTCCTTGAGGAATCGCCACACTGTCTTCCACAATGGTTGAACTAATTTACACTCCCACCAGCAGTGTAAAAGTGTTCCTATTTCTCCACATCCTCTCCAGAATCTGTTGTCTCCAGATTTTTTAATGATCGCCATTCTAACTGGTGTCAGATGGTATCTCAGTGTAGTTTTGATTTGCATTTCTCTAATGACCAGTGATGATGAGCATTTTTTCATATGTTTGTTGGCATCATGTATGTCTTCTTTTGTAAAGTGTTTATTCATATCCTTT